>BSBK01004867.1:352500-528039 GCA_027943335.1 Chamaecyparis obtusa
GTTGGAAGTGGTTGAAAAATATATGAATATGAGTAAATCCATTGTTACGACACATGAAGACAAATGCATTGAGTTTTGGGCAATTCAAACAAGTAAAAAGATCAGTTTTTCTAGTGAATTCTCTATGTTCCATATATGATTGTGGAATGGTGGATTTAAATTGATTATTTAATGATTTGAATTGATGATTTTATGAATGTAGAAAATATTTGTGTTGTTAGATTGTATTTTGGAAGAGTTTGAAGGGTGAACAAATGAGATTTCTCTAGATTGGTCACAAACCCTCATCCTGCCAGGGTTCCTAAACAAATTGGTTCTTTTCTTGCAATCCCACCATGGGAATTTAATGACCACTTGGGGGATGCAATAAGAATAAATTTACATTAAGAATCCATAAGATAGACTATGAGAAGATATGGCACATGGGAGAAATTTTGAGCCCTAGCCGAGCATTCTGTATGTGACAGACCTGGTTTTAATGAAGTTTTTGAGATAGTAGAAAAGGAGTGGATATGTTAAAGATAATTATTGAAATAGGGTTGGATAATCCAAAAAAATATGTTCATGAAGTCATATTTGTGAGAATAGACCTTGGAAGGAGAGTTCTATTGTAAAAGCACCCAATTATCCTTATTAGGCCTGATAGACCTAGTGTAGAGTTGAGTTGTTGAATGAAAGAGTCAGTGCCTATGAATTTGGAATATTGTTAAGGATTCAAAAGGGTATTGAATAAATCCATTTTTTTTTCAAGTCTTTTGGTAGTGAGAAAATTCATCCTCCATTTTCTCATTTGGTAGACCTATTAGGAATTTAGGCATGTTCTAGGACAATCTGATCTCACCACTTTCTAGACCTTTCAAATCCCTTTGAGTTGAGTTGGAAGGTGTTAGTTGAGACCATAGAAGGATCTAGGACCCACTCCTAAACTGGGAGATCCAATATTGCAAGAAGTAAGGTTTTAAGGATAAAAGAGTGACTTAGATAATAATCTCATGGATCTTGTAACACAAATGCATCAATAAAACATACTCTATGAATCTTGTCACACAAATGGAGGAGTAATAAGGTGTCCAATACCATATTTGAAGAGGCCATAAGAGTAATGTAAACAGGTATCATAAAAAAGGGTGATTTTTGTGGAGTGAGAGGTTAGGAAGTTGAAGTAGTGACCCACTCTACATAACTTTGGGCCCTTTTCAGTGACCCTCTACTTTAGGTACATATGCATATGCTACTTGTCCCTTTACCTAAGGTACTTCAGTCTATACCTATCCCCCTACCTATCCTCCACATTGTACTTGTACCTAAGTAGGTTCTCTCTCTCTCTCTCTCTCTCTCTCTCCTAGACCATGAGGCTCTTTGTTTCCATACCCTAGCACCACCTACAATTGAGGAATTTTCCATAAGAATAATACCCCCATAATCTCCTCTGTCATCATCATCTTCCCCCTCTCTACCCCTCTCATGGATTTCCATGTCATCCCTCAGCTTCTCATCCATGGTGATGTGACCTATATGTGTAAGTCTAATAGGTCGATGAGCAACCCACCATGTAGCATATGAAATATTCATGTTTTCATCTTAAACCCCTATCTTCTAACCCATGCCAAAAAATCTAGCATGCTCAAATAACTATCCTACATTGACATAATATCTTCATACCCCCCCATACTCCTATCTCCCTTATCACTTGTGGGTGTAGTATCCCACCCTTAACCACATCTTGAATAACCTTGAACTACCTCATCACCTGTGTTAGATTATACTTCTCAATAATGTGTATGTTCCTCCCCATCAACCAATAATAGAGACATAAAAATTACACATAGTAAACATCTTCCCTCCCATCTCTATCCACTCCTCCCCAAGGCTCCCAATCATTGTAAGGTGTCCATATGAACTTATACATATAATCTATATTTTTCTCCAGAATCATGTGACATTAATATAATAATAGTGTAGTGGTACATAATATTTTCACGCAGATGGCTCATCCCTCTCTCAGGAAAGCTCCCAAAGGTTGGAGCACTATGATATTCTCCCATGTCTAGAATAGTAGCAATGTCACCCATTACCTAGGTTCTTGTATCTATGATATACAAACACATGTATATCATGATAAAACTAACCTAGGATGATATAACTCTAGCAGTATAGTGTAGCACTCTCTAGCATATAATATAAGGTGCTTTCCCACCCCATATAAAATCTATCCTAAAAGATCATGAAACATCTACCCTCTAATCAAACTAGCTAGATATAATACAAGTCAAGGTATTCTCCTCTCCACCATAGGCCACCAAATCATCTGTGTCACACTCATCAACCTCTAAAATGGTACCTGCATATAATAATTGGAGTCCTCTATTCTATACTATAGAATCAAACCTCTCATAAAAATGCATAAAATCCTCCACACCTCAAATATTATTACAATAGCTCCTCCAGTGGGTAAGTAAAATGAAGAGGTCTCTCTATGCCAACTCTCCAACAATGAAGTCATCATACTATTATGTGTTGATAGTTGAGGCCACCAATACATACAATATAGCCCTAATGCCACCACCAGAGACCAATCGTCCTCCATAAGTTTCTCCCATAAATCCATGGTTGCCATGTAGTGCTCCCAGGACTTGAGTGGAGGAAACACATCCTACATCCACCAACCTTGAGTCAATTATATTTTTTGTAAACCTAGTCTAACCTTAGCCCATTCAGAACCTATTTGGGGCATCATGTCCCCATTGTATCCTAAACCACATGATGCAGGAGCATCTTGGGTTCATAGCAATCTTGCATCAACCAAAAATAATTCTTTGTATTTTGTTCTTCTTTTTTGGTTAGAGAGATTATGCTAGCCAATTATCATTTGTTTGAGATATTATGTGTGATCATAAAGTCTTATTCTAGACCTATCTAGGATCATCTTCCTATGACCGTACCTCCTATTATTCATGGATGTTCGAGATTCGATCCATTTTCTATCTATGGGTAACGTGTTTGTTTTCTTGGATCTATTTTAAGATTTGATGTGTGGTTGCTAATCTTTCACTTCCAACCATTGTGATTGTAGTGTGTGGTTCGTGGATCTCTTGTGAATCATTTCCTATGATCATGCATCTTGTTATTTCCTTTCTTGGATCTTTGATTCATTTTGGTCAAACCTATTATTTTGTACATATTTCCTTCTTGGGTAATGTAATTTTCTCTTGGCCAACCTATAGAGGTGCTCCCTATATGTAATAAATAGATGTATCTTGATTGGTAGTAGTGGTAGTTGATTAGAAAGGCCTAGATTTGAGAATTTGGAAGATCAAAATTAGAATCTAAGATTCATTTTCTTGTATATGGTCATAATTGGAAAGCCCTGACAACCTAGAATATATGTTGTTTGATCTCAGAATGAATATATTGGATCGTACATTATCTCACAACTTTTGTGTTGTTTCTTTCCTATGTTACTCTTAGCTGTGAGGTTGGGAATCTCCTTTGGAGATTCTCCCACCTTGGCACTGTGTCAAGTGGTATTAGAGTAGGTTTGATTTGTAACAAGCCCTAGTTGAATTGGTTGTAGGGTGGCAAATTACAGTATAGCCTACTATTACAGAGGGTTGTGAAAATGGTTCGTGGAAGGAGAGATGTTGATCATACTATGTTGGATATGTTGAGACAAATTTCTACTAGGCTTGAAGCTATTGAGACAACCCAAAGAAGAGGAAGACCTATTGAAGATGTTAGTGAAGATGAAGCCGAAGAAGTAGAATGAGTAGAACGAGTAGAACAAGCCCCTATTTTTGAATAAGGAAGAGAAATATTCTTGAAAGCTTTAAAAAGTGTGAATGAAAAACCACATTTCAATCCTCTTGAATATAATGGTATGTTGGGTTTAGATGAATTGTTGGACTGGATCTTTGAAATGGAGAAATATTTTGAATATGAAGGTACACCAATGGATAAGAAGGTGAAGTTTTTTGGTACAAAATTGAAAGGACATGCATCTTTATGGTGGGAATATGTGCAACTTGATTGAAAAAGAAGAGGAAAGGAAAAGATCAAGGTATGGGATAAGATGGTAAAAAAATTGAAGGGTAAATTCCTAATAGGTGACTATCAAGTTAGTTTGTTGAGAAAAATGCAAAATTTGAAGTAAAGGGACACTACTGTAAAGAAATAAACTGAAGACTTATATAGATTGAATATCAGATCTGGACATATGGATGATGAATTTGAAAGAGTTGCAAGGTACCTGAATGGATTGAGAACTTGTATACAAGGTGAGATCAGTGTGGTCAAGATGAATAGCATTGAGGAAGCCTATCAATTTTCATTAAAGGCAGAAGAGAAGCTAAACAAAAGACATAAATGGAGACAGAGAGGAAGAAGTGGTATATTTTATAGAGAAGGAGGTAGGTCTTATGGAGAAATTAGAAGATATGATCAGTATAAAACAAATCAAGATAAAATTAATTCAGAATGCAAAGGAGAAATTTCATACCGAGGAAGATGAGGTGATGCAAGAGGTAGTTATGCTAGAGGTAATGATCGTAAAATAGAAGAAAAAACCTAGTTTAAGGGAACTTCTTTTAAGTTTGGTGGACATAGGGAATTTGAATGTAAAAAGGTTGGTAGTAGTAGAAGGAATGCACTTGTATAGGAATATTCACTTGATTCAATGAAAAAATTAGAAAGTGGTAAAAAATTGATGATTAGTAGAGCTTTGTGTAATGAAGGAAATAAAGAGGACCCTCTGAGGAGAGGCTTATTCAAAACCAAATGTAAATTTTTTTGAAAGTGTTACAAGGTGATCATTGATAGTGGAAGTTTAGATAATTTGGCATCATAAGAGCTAGTTACAAAGTTGCAGTTATCGAGGATGAAGAACCCTAGTCCATATCAGATTTCTTGGATTAAGGATGAGAATACACTTTTGGTAAGTGAACAATATATTATGAAATTTAAGATTGGAAATTATAATGATGAAGTTCTTTGTGATATTATGCCAATATATTATTGTTACATCTTGCTAGTTAGACCATGGTAGTATGATAGAAAATCTATACATGATGATAGATTGAATAGGTATACTATTGTGGCTAATGGGAAGAAACAAAGTTTGTTACCTCTAGTAGAAGAATATAAGAGTGAGAATTGCACTATTATTAGAGTTTTCTTGGTTGAAGGAAATTTTTTTATAAAGGGGTTGAAGAAGAATGATGTGTGCCATCCTTTGATTCCTAATACACCGCTTCTGAAGACAGAGGATGATTCACCCTTGGAAGTTAAAGAATTATTGAAATTTTTTTAAGATATCATTTTAGATAATGTACCTAATGGGTTACCTCCCGTCAGAAGCATTAGTCATTGCATGGATTTGATATGTGGAGCTAGTTTACCTAATAAGGCACCTCACCAATTGACACTTATAGAGAATGAAGAATTGAATAGACAAGTTCAAGAACTGTTGAAGAAGGGTTTGATCAGAGAAAGTTTGCAGAGTCCATGTGCAATACCAACTATGTTGGAACCTAAGAAGAGTGGACAATGGAGGGTGTGTACAGATTCAAGAGATATAAATAGGATCATAGTGAGATACTAGTTTTCATTGCCTAGGATGGATAATATCATGGATTGTTTGAGTGGAGAAAAATACTTTACCAAGATTGATTTGAAGAGAGGTTATCATGAGATCAGAGTCAAAGAAGGAGATGAATGGAAGACTTATTTCAAGACAAGAGAAATTTTGTATGAGTGGTTGGTTGTGCCTTTTGGTTTGACTAATGCACCTAGTACTTTTATGAGGTTGATGAATGTGGTCTTGAAGATATTCTTGGGTAGATTTGTTATTGTTTACTTGGATGATATTATGATATTTAGTAAGAGTAAGGAAGATTATTTTTTGCATCTAAGAAAAGTATTGTAGAGATTGAAAGAGGAAAAGTTGTTTATTAACTTGAAGAAATGTTCTTTCATGAAGGAAGAGATAGGGTACCTAGGTTTTGTGATTTCAGATGAAGGTTTGAAGATGGAACCTGAGAAATTTAGAGCAATTTTGGAATGGTCTACACCTGGAATTGCTAGTGAAGTCTGATCTTTTCATGGATTGGCAAGTTTATACCAAAAATTCATAAGGAATTTTAGTTCTATTTGTAATGCTATGATAGAGACAATGAGATGATACAAGAAAGATTTAAAGTGGACACATGGAGAAAACAAAATTTTTGAGATGTTGAAGCAGAAGGTAGTTGAATTGGCAATACTGGATTTACCTAATTTATCTAAGGTATTTCAAGTTGATTGTGGTGCAAGTGGAAGTGCAATTGGAACAATATTGAGTCAATAAGGTAAACCTGTTTCTTTTTGAAGTGATAAATTGAATGATGCTAAGAGGAAGTATTTAGTCTATGCTCAAGAAGTTTCTACTATTGTTAAAGCTATGAATAAATGGAGACATTATTTGATGCCTAAGGAATTTGTGTTGTACACCAACCATAAATTATTGTAGTATTTGGGTAGTTAGAATAAGTTGAATCAAAAACATATGAAGTGGGTTGCATACTTGCATAATTATACTTTTGGGTTGAAACATAGAAGTGGATTGTCAAATAGGGTTGTAGATGCATTGAGAAGAAGAAGAAGTTTATTGACTGAGATGAGAGTTGAGGTACTTGGTTTTGATGATTTGAAAAGTTTGTATGAATCTGACCCTAATTTTGTAGAACCTTGGGAAGCATGTAAGGAACCGATCACATATAATTAGAGTAAGTGAGTTTATTACTTCATTCAAGAAGGTATGTTGTTCAAAGACATTCAATTATGTATACCAAGAGGATAAATGAGGGAAAATCTAATCAAGGATAGACATAGTGGAGCACTTGCAAGACATTTTGGCATTGATTATAAAAGTGAGTTTAACTAAGGAGAAATACTTTTGGCCTCAGTTGTATAAGGATGTTAAAATATTTGTTAGAATTTGTAGAATTTTCCAAGTTTCTAAGGGAATAAGTCAGAATAAAGGGTTATAGACACCTTTACCTATTCCTAGTAGACCCTGGGAAGACATTAGCATGGATTTTTCTCTTGGTTTACTGAAGACACAAAGAGGTAATGATTTTATATTTGTTTTGGTAGATAGATTTTCAAAGATGTCACATTTTATTCCTTGTAAGAAAACATCAGATGTTGTTCATATAGTTGATCTATTCTTTACAGAAGTTGTGAGATTTCATGGGTTTCCTAAGACTATTATTTTTGACCGAGATAGTAAGTTTGTGGGATACTTTTGGCAGACACTTTGGAAGAAGATGGGTACAAATTTGAAGTTTAGTTCTACATTTTATTCAAAAATTGATGGAAAAACAAAAGTTGTGAATAAAAGTTTGGGTAATTTGTTAAGATGTCTTGTTGGAGATAAACCTGGTAATTCAGATTTGGTTTTCACACAAGCAGAGTTTGCATATAAAAATTTAGTGAACACGAGTACAAGTAAAACACATTTTGAAATTGTTACTGGCATGCATCCTAAAGGAATATTAGATTTGAAAGATCTTTTAATAAAAGAGAAGAGAAGTGTTGAAGCGAAGCGATATGCCAAATTCATGAAGATTTTGCATGATGAGGTGAAGTATAATTTGGAACATAGAAATTAGAAATATAAAGATACAATTGATTGATCTAGGAGACATAAGAATTTAAAGGTTGGTGATGAAGTTATGATTCATTTGAAGAAGGGAAGATTTCCTATTGGACCATATAGTAATCCAAAGATGAATAAGTTTGTGCCTTGTAAGATATTGAAGAAATTTGACAGTGGTAATGATTTTGAGGTTGAGTTACCAATTCACATGGAAATAACCTATATTCAACATCGTAGATTTGTATAAGTACCATGAGTTAGATGCTGAGACAAACATGAAGTAGTAATATCCTAAGAAGTAGAAAGAGGAAATTGAGAAGGTCTTGGATAACAGGATTGGGAGAAGCACAAGGAAAAGGATTACATGGACTACTTGGTCAAGTAGAAAAATAGACCGATTGAGGATGCTACTTGGATTTCCCAATCTGAGTTGGATCATTTGGAATCTTCTCAAGTTATACAAAAACTCTGATTTGGAACATTATTTTTATTAATCCCAGGTGTTTGATGTAGGATCATCTTGGGTACATAGAAATCTTGCATCAACCAAAAGAATTTCTTTGCATTTTTTTCTTCTTTTCCAGTTGGAGAGATTATGTTTCCTGATCATCATTTACTAGAGATAGCATGTGCGATCATAAAGTCTTATTCCATACCTATCTAGGATAATTTTCCTATGATCACACATCCTATTGTTCATGGATGTTTGATATTTGATCCATTTTCTATCCATGGGTAACATGTTTTTTGCTTTCTTGGACCTATTTTGAGACTCGATGTGCGGTCATTGATCTTTGGCTTCCGGCCATTGTGATTGTAGCATGTGGTTCATGGATCTCTTGTAAATCATTTCCTATAATTTCTCATCTAATTGTTTCCTTTCTTGGATCTTTGATTCATTTTGGTCATACTTATTTGTTTGTACATTTTTCCTTCTTAGGGAATGTAATTTTCTCTTGGGAGACCTATAGAGGTGCTACCTATATGTAATAATTGGATGCATATTGAGTGGTAGTAGTGGTAATTGATTAGAGAAGCCTAGATCTAAGAGTTTGGTAGATCAAAATTAGGATCTAAGATTCAATTTCTTGTATATGGCCGTAATTGCGAAGGGCTAAAATAATAAGATGTATGGTGTTTGATCTCTATGTAAGTGATTTTTCTTGTTGAATCCTAATACACAACCCTGAGTGCTTAGATAGAACTCTATGATTCCTAAACTCTTGATTCACACAAGAAAAGACTAATTAACAAGGACCAAGTCCTTCTTCACTTTGAGCTCTTGGCTACAGGCGGGTGTACCTATTCATATCTACTTCTTGAAAGGATCACAAAATTTGTTTATATCCTTGATATAAATTTAATCTCCTCAGCCCTTTCAAACATACATGAAAGTAAATAATATTTTAAGTTTTGTGATGATGAAATCCCTTTAAATTGAGGATAGAATAGTGCCTTATCCTAGGGTAGAGAGTCAGATAGAGAAACATACATCTACAAAAATCTTCTAAGTAAAACACAAACAAACCCCAGATGAAATGCCTTGCAATTCATCCTCTCTTAAACACATCCAATCATCAGATTCTTGCAAAAGTCCTGATCTCTCAGAGATTAACCTTAAGATTTTACCCTTCTCTTGAAAGCAACTAGAGATTAAAATCACAGATACCTTGCAAATGGTACACTAAAAATTGCCTTATAGATTGAGTATACAAAAGTTATAGAATTCAAACAAGAAGACAACTAAAAAACATGCTAGGGAATTCTATTGTATTCCAGTAGAATTTCACTGTGTCAATACATTCCAAATCTGACAAGCGTTCCCATGAAAATCAACAATGGAGTCAACGCCTCTCCTTACAGTAAAATTTTCATCATCCTTTACAATTGAGAGAAAAACCAAAGATATAGGAAAATGAGGTCAGTTACACAAAACTGACAGTTGTCCACTCAACCCCAAAATATCTCCAATGTTCCTCTCACCTGATCTGCAACTGATTCTTCTTCAACTGATCCACATTCCTGTAATCATTTCCCAAACAAACTTGATTCTGATCTCAAAATTGCTAGCTCATACTACTCTTTCACACCACTTTGAAATTGAAAATAATCATTTTCATTAGATTCCTCATTCCTTTCCATTTCCGAAAACATATTACATGCCCATGTTTGGTTAAAAATTAAGCTTCCAGGCATTAAATCTATGAGCACTCAATCATTTAAATTTTTGGGCTATTTTTTCTAATGCGCAGACTATGTCATATTTTAAATCTTTTTTGGATCTGCATATCCTGACCTTTTTTATTATTTCTGCATTTTTTCCTCAAAGGCCACCAAGATGCGCCACCATTCACAATTTGATTGGCCGCTCAGACTAACCTTGGGTTGACCACTAATTGGGAGATTAGGCAACTGCATTGATCTCCAGATCTCCAAATGAAGTTTTTAACCATGGTCAAACCTGGAGATTGGGTGACTAGGCTTAGTCTCCAAATTTCGGAATGAAATCTTGACCTTGAGTTGAATCTAGAGATTGGGTGACCAAACCTTTCTCCCAATCTCAGAATACTTCTTCTAACTGCTAGGATATCTAGTGACTTGGTGATTGCTTACTCTCTGAATTGCTGAATGTTAGCACTAATTGCCAGGATATCTGGTGAACTAGTGACCATGTAGTCGTGCAATCTTGGAATGGAATCTCCTTAACTATCATCATTTGATGAGCTGGTGACCATTGCTAAGCAACCACATTCTCCAAGTCTCCAGATTTTTGTGTAACTACCAGTCTCATTCAGCGATCATGTGACTAGCCTCCATGTGTCCCCTTTGTCCATGTCACCACGATCACCTGTCTGCAAAATTACTTTACTTGTGGGCCCACGGGGATGCATCCCGAGGTGGCCTCCAAGCGCCCACGTGCAGAGCCTCTAGCTCTTTCATCTACTTCATTACGTGCATGGAGTTTGTTTTAAACATCTCATAGTGCTTTTCCAGGGCCAATGTGGGATTATGTTTCCTATATTTTTTAAAGACTTTCACTAAAACATTGCCTTCGTTCCAGTTGGCATGCACACTAAGGCAGACCCACAAGGTAGAGGAAGCACAAGTGCCTCTTTCTCTTTGCTTTACACTATACCTGGGCTTCTTTCCATATCAACACCTCATGAAAAAAAAACATGGTGCATGTGGGATAAAACCACATGCAACCCCCTTTGTATTTCTTCTTCCTGGCCTGTGTAAATCACACACGTTAGGAAGCCTCTTCCTTCATGTTCTTTGATGTCGGCCCACAGTTTAAAATGCTGGTAGTTCCCTCTCTCATTGTGCCAGCTTTGCATGATATCTGCAACTTCCTCTTTCATTTATGTAGGGGACCCCCTTGCATTTATAGTGCTATGTGCTGCCAGCCTCCATTGCATGAACTCCCCTACTTATTCACGCAGTGCATACATAGTGGATAGACTGACTGCCATTTCATTTGTTTTTTCTTTTCTTTTTTAAACTTTCAATCCTTTTTCACTTGCACTGGCCTATGCACTGCCTAAGATGCATCACACACCCCCTATGATAAATAGCTTTCAAAACAATGCGCAAGCCCCAAATGCATTACACAGTCTCTGCAATGGTATAAAATACGGTGTTCTCCCTATGGCATGTGCATTTTCCTTACTTTGCCATGTTGGTGTACTACATGACACACCTCTGGCATCATCTTCTCCCATTTGGCATGACACACACCATGCAAGGAAATGCATATAGTACTAAGCATGTGCAACAATCTCCGCCAAAATGGCATCCCCCTTCCATACCTCATGCTAGCCATTTTTTTTTTTTTGAATCTTCTTTTGGTTTTACATAGGGGACTGTCTCATATGGAAGCCCCCTTGAACTGGCTACTCACCCAATATTCATGTGTGAGCCAACTTGGCACGCGCCCCTTAAAAAAGAAATAAACACACCTTCCTTATGCCAACACAGGTCCCTCTTTTAAATCCTATGCAAGGCACCAACTTGCTCTTCCTTTGCAAACACATGACTATGCATGGGCCTTGGGTTTATGCGTGAGCCCCTTGTACTAGCCTCCTATGCATGTTGCAAACAATGGCCCCCACTTTAGACCGACTACCATTTCACATTAGTATGTTGCTTTATAACTTGTCATCCTTTAGCTAGCATGTGACCCTCCATTCTTTTGGCTTAACACATACTACCTTTAACTTCTTCAATATTTTTTGTTTATTTTCTCATCTCCACATGAATAATTGGGAAAATTCAAGCTGTTGCCACCATGGATGTTGAATGAATCATTCAACATCATGTTCATATCGTAGAACATGATTTTGAAGAAGCTTTCACTTTACAAACTTCTGGTTATGCTTCTTCCACCAAGGAGTGCATCAAGAACCTCTACACACTATGGTTCAAAGCCCATTGATATTTATGTTCTTCTGTAATCCCCCATATTCATGTTAGCACAAGTACAATGTCAACTAAAGATAATGGATTGCATGTATTTACCCTGCCAACCACTTAAATTCCCTTGTATTTTCACACACCAACACATTAAGAGACATGCTAATAGATATTAAAATATGCTAGGACTTGAGTTGATAAGCCACACTCTTCAAAAAAAATGCACAATCATCACTACTTTTGACATGTTTCAACATGTAAAACACATGATTGCACGCCTTGACACTTGATGAGAAAATTGACCAAGAGGAACCATGAAACTTCACATTTTCCTTTTCACTTTCAAGATTCATCGCTTGATGAAAACAAAACCACACTTCATCAAGAATTAAAACACATTACAATTCACAGTGCCTTTGCAGACTTGATGAGTAACACTGACTGGCACCCGGTAGCGGCCTCAAAAACTGACCAAACGGCCTCACAAGAATACGCCACCGAGAAGACACATTCACTTCCACCACTATAGTGTACCCACCAAAGGAGAAACCATGAAAAGACCCAGGAAAAAAAAGATCTTAATAACCAAACATGGCCACTCAGAAAATTGAAACCTTCCGCACTGCCAAAATCACACAAGTCACCTCTGGAACTGGCTTTAAAAACTCACCCGTTGAAACTTTCATGAACTGGAATCTTGGGCATTGATTAACCTCCACACAAGGTGCATGAATCCACAATTAATTGGCCCAAAAGATCACATGGCGAAATGTAGTCAAACACCGAAGTTAGCTTGTTAAAAATATTTTGGAACAAAATAGTGAAATAAGTAGAAATTGGGTTTGGAATTGGCCTAAGAAAGTGATCAGATGGATTGGAAGAGACCTCCAAATCATCAAGCAAGTAGTCTTCTAGGTTTATAATATGGAACAATGTTCAATTATGCCAGACCTTGAACTAGGCGCAAATTAGGAGACCTCAAAGTAGGCCATTCATAAAACATGACAAGGCGCACACATAAACTTAACAATTTGCAAACGGAATGATACTAGTAAATAGGTCAAACGGGCACATGGGGAGCTGAAAATTGGCATGAACAATCTCTCTCATGCCTATAACATGATGCAATAATCAAGATGTTATGAAAAATCACAAGGCAATAAATGCACTCCCTCAAAGTGGGCTACTCAGTGAAATTCAGGAAACACACTAAATACAGATTTTTGGGAACACCTTCAAATGACCACTTCAAAAACATGTCGAAACTGAAACCTAGGACCTAAAACCTATTACATATGTCAAATGATAGGTGATAGACACCCTATCCAAGTGACTTCTCATGAAAATCAATAGGCTCCATTTTCAATGCCTTCAAAGTGGACCTCTTTCAAAGACTTTCAAAGCACAATTCTAACACTTAGAGAAAATTTTAGAGATATGGACTCCAAATATACTCAGATTTTTTGAGAACCAACATTGGCTCTGACTGGGGATGACTTCCCCATGTGGGCATGCAGAGAACCAAAATCTTTGGTATAGCAGACCATCAAAAGAAAATCAGCTTGACTATCTTTTACTTCTTTACCTTGAACTTCTAAAAAACTCAGCTCCTTATTGAAAACAACACCACTGTACAAGATATACAAAAGATACACAAGAAGCTTCAAAATTCCAAAGGAACCTCAACATTTACCTCTGTAAAAAACAAGGTTTCTTCCTTGAAAATCAACCAGCAATCTGAAACTACCACTAAACTCATGATGACAGATTACATCATGGAACATATATAGGCTACATGATAACTTCAAATTTGCAATTACCTATGCCTTCTCTCTCATGTCCCCCCTCAAATTCATTATCTAGAAAATAAACATCATTGGAATCATCATAAATTGAAACACATGAAAGGGGACAAACAACTAATACCTTTTATTCTTGGTTGCAAACATCCGGCCCATCTCTAGTGCACACTTGCATATCAAAAGAAAAGAAAACATACTCACACTCATTCAGCTCAGCCAAGGAATCTGAAACATCCTCATGCATCAAACCAATTGGATTAACTAAATCTGATGTCTCTTAATAAATCATAGTTTTATCCTCATAAGGATGATTCACACAATCAATACCATAAATTAAATCACCTTCATTGTCTTCAATGCTCGGTGGTAGAAGAATCAGACTGTCAATATGTAATGCAACCTCATCAAATGAACAACTCTCACCTTGCATTACCTTTCCACCAATTGACTTCATTGGAGTTGGAAGTTCAGACTTAGCCGTATCACTGATATCACAATCTAAAAATGAGCTATTCTCAACAAACTCCATTTCCCAAGAACATTCTTTGAACAATAGATTAGAAACAACATAGAATTTCTTCTCATAAACATTTAAACAAAGAGCCAGCTGGTTCACATCAATGTCTTCATCAAATAACACATTAGTAACTTCAAAAGACATGTCACTACATCCATCTTCACATACATCCTCAGCAGAGAAAGAAAATTCAGAATCTGAATCAAAACATGATTCATCATTGCTGCTGTCATCACATGAAAAATCAGTGTTATAATCAGCCATGTCATCTTCACAAGTACCAGATAATGAACTCCATTTGTCTTCAGTCTCCATGACTTTATATTCAGCTTTACTACAATTTAAACACATAGAAGACTGAAAAGAAAAATCATCTACAACATGAGAGAAAACTTGTGATAGGTCATTAGAAACCAATTTATTCTCAACCTTATCCATGCTTCCACAATCCTGCTGCCTCAATTGCAGCAGTAATGACAAATGTTCCTCATCCATGGATTCACAATAATCACCATGCCTCTTAGCATTTAAATCATCATTAGTAACAGGGAAGTCATTTTCATGGTCATCCTCATTATACTTATGCAAATCATACAAAGGAAAGGATGTATCTTCTACAATCCGGAAATGTTCATTACCTTCAATGGATGAAAAAGATTCTAGCTCTTCATCAACAACATCCCCAACAACAATTTTCATTCCACCCTTGCATGCATCATTTTGATCAATACAATTAGTATGGGAATGAAAGCACTGATGTTGTTTACCTTTTTCCTGACTGTTCACTTCATTCTAAGAATATAAAACAGTAGAGGTACGTCTTCTTATAACTCCATACTTCAGATTGCATTCAATATCCATAGAAAATTCAAAAGCCTAATATAAACTTTGTGGTTGTTTATCCCTCAACAAGAATCCCATATTTTGTCCCAAAGTGCCCAAATAGACAACTAAACATATCTGATCATGGGGCCTACAAATCTCAAGGATATCCATCAATGTTTTAACAAATCTATTATTAAACCTTGGGATCAACTCATCTTGTTCAATTTGAATTTCCATTAATCTATCCAACAACAATTTGACATCTACCCACCCATCAAACTGCTCAATGAAGGATGAACTCAACTCATCCCATGAAGAAATTGAAGCTGCAGGAAGGAATGAGAACCACTCCCTTTCATCTCTTTTCAGAGTTTGCACAAACAACCTCATCCATAGATCTTCATGGAAAACATCAAAATCATACATCACATCAACAAAATCTTGAACATGCTTCTTTGTTGATTAAGACTGGCTCCTATCAAATTTTGGCAAGTATCCTCTGATTTCATCAGGGATCTTATTAGGGAAACTAGGTATTGCATCATAACACAATGACACATATCCTTTGACAAAAGAACTCTTATGAATATCCATTATTGGTTGCAACTTTTGCATACACACTTGAAATTCTTCAAAACCAGTAACAGGAAATATGTACTTGTAGTTAACCTTCTTTTATCACTGAACTTCTAATTTGACATACTTCCCACTTATATGACTTAAACTCAACTTACTCCAGAAGTATGTAATTTCACTTATCTGTCCTTTCTTTTAATGACAAAATCACTTGACAAGGACCATGTAAGCACATAAAATATTGAATGGAGAATACCTAGAAAGTATTTGTTGAATGTTGTTGTTCACTTCATGTCTGATAGAAATATGGAACAAAGCTTCACATCTCAGGTTCATTCTAACATAAAGTCACAACCTCCCTTTAGAGGACACAAATTTACTCACTGATCTTCCTTGAAACACCAACAGATTCTGGGCATTCCTCACAACAAAGTCACATACATTTTCAAATTTTAATCAACAACAAATTCCAGGTAATATATTTTAGATCTAAATTTTTTTTTTGGATTATGACATTTATGAGACTCTCCCCAAACTGAATATAGCAAGACTCTAGGATACTCTTAATGGTAACCTTATTTCAATCTCCAACAGAGTCACCAATTTGTTAGTGATTTTTCTTGTTGAATCCTAATACACAACCCTGAGTGCTTAGATAAAACTCTATGATTCCTAAACTCCTAATTCACACAAGAAAAGAGTAATTAACAAGGACCAAGTCCTTCTTCACTTTGAGCTCTTGGCTATAGGCGGGTGTACCTATTCATATATACTTCTTCAAAGGATCACAAAATTTGTTTATATCCTTGATATAAACTTAATCTCCTCAGCCCTTTCAAACATATATGAAAGTAAATAATCTTTTAAGTTTTGTGATGATGAAATCCGTGCAAATTGAGGATAGACCAGTGCCTTATCCTAGGGTAGAGAGTCAGACAGAGAAACATACATCTACAAAAATCTTCTAAGTAAAACACAAACAAACCCTAGATGAAATGCCTTGCAATTCATCCTCTCTTAAACACATCCAATCATCAGATTTTTGCAAAAGTCCTGAGCTCTCAGAGATTAACCTTAAGATTTTACCCTTCCCTTGAAAGGAACTAGAGATTAAAATCACAAATACCTTGCAAATGGTACACTAAAAATTGCCTTATAGATTGAGTATACAAAATCTATAGAATTCAAACAAGAAGACAACTAAAAAACATGCAAGGGAATTCTATTGTATTCCAGTAGAATTTCACCGTGTCAATACATTCCAAATCTGACAAGCGTACCCAAGAAAATCAACAATGGAGTCAAAGCCTCTCCTTACAGTAAAATTTTCATCATCCTTTACAATTGAGAGAAAAATCAAAGATATAGGAAAATGAGGTCAGTTACACAAAACTGACAGCTGTCCACTCAACCCCAAAATATCTCCAATGTTCCTCTCACCTGATCTGCAACTGATTCTTCTTCAACTGATCCATATTCCTGCAATCATTTCCCAAACAGACTTGATTCTGATCTCAAAATTGCCAACTCATACTACTCTTTCCCACCACTTTGAAACTGAAAATAATCATTTTCATCAAATTCCTCATTCCTTTCCATTTTTGAAAACATATTACATGGCCATATTTTGTTAAAAATTAAGCTTCCTGGCATTAAATATGTGAGCACTCAATCATTTAAATTTTTGGGCTATTATTTCTAATGTGCAGACTGTCATATTTTAAATCTTTTTTGGATCTGCATATCCTGACCTTTTTTATTATTTTTGCATTTTTTCCATAGAGGCCACCAGGATGCACCAATTGTCACAATTTGATTGGCCACTCGGACTAACCCTAGGTTGACCACTAATTGGGAGATTAGGCGACTGCATTGATCTCCAGATCTCTGGATGAAGTTTTTACCCATGGTCAAACCTAGAGATTGGGCCACTAGGCTTAGTCTCCAAATCTTAGAATGGTATCTTGACCTTGAGTTGAATCTGGAGATTGGGTGACCAAACCTTTCTCCCAATCTCGGAATACTTCTCCTAACTGCCAGGATATCCAGCGACTTGGTGATTGCTTACTCTCCGAATCGTAGAATGTTAGCACTAACCACCAGGATATTTGATGAATTGGCAACCATGTAGTCGTGCAATCTTAGAATGGAATCTCCTTAACCGTGATCATTCGGTGAACTGGTGACCACTGCTAAGTAATCGCGTTCTCTAAGTTTCTAGATTTTTGCCTAACCACCGATTTCCTTTTGTGCTCACGCGACTAGCCACCATGTGTCACCTCTGTCCATGTCACTGCCATCACCTATCTGCAAAATTACTTTACCCTGGGCCCATGGGTACGCATCCTGAGGTGGCCTCCAAGTGCCTATGTGCAGAGCCTCTGGCTCTTTCATCTACTTCATTACATGCGTGGAGTTTGTTTTAAACATCTCATAGTGCATTTCCATGGCCAATGTGGGATTATGTTTCCTATATGTTTTAAATACTTTCACTAAAACATTTCCTTCGTGCCAGTTGGCATGCACACCAAGGTAGACCCACAAGGTAGAGGAAGCACAAGTGCCTCTTTCTCTTTGCTTTACGCTATACCTGGGCTTCTTTCAATATAAACACCTCATGATGACAAAATAGGGTGCATGTGGGATAAACCCACATGCAACCCCCTTTGTATTTCTTCTTCCTAGCCTATGTAAATCACGCATGTCAGGAAGCCTCTTCCTTCATTTTTGGATGCCAGCCCACAGTTTAAAATGCTGGTAGTTCTCTCTCACATTGTGCGGGCTTTGCATGATATTTTCAGGTTCCTCTTTCATATACGCAGGGGACCCCCTTGCATTTATAGTGCTATGTGTTGCTAGCCTTCATTGCATGAACTCCCCTACTTATTCACACAGTGCATACATAGTGGATAGACCAGCTGCCATTTCATTTATTTTTTCTTTTGTTTTTTTAAAATTTCAATCCTTTTTCACTTGTGTTGGCCTATGAACTACCTAAGATGCATCACACACCCCCTATGATGAATAGCTTTCAAAATAATGCGCAAGCCCCAAATGCATTTCACAGTCTCTGCATTGGCCTAAAATGCAGTGTTCTGCCTATGGCATGTGCATTTTCCTTACTCTGTCATGCTGGTGTACTACATGGCATGCCTCTAACATCATCTTCTCCCATTTGGCATGGCACGCACCATGCAAGGAAATGCATACAGTACTAAGCATGTGCAACAACCTCCACCAAAATGGCATCTCGCTTCCATACCTCACGCTAGATGTTTTTTTTAATCTTCTTTTAGTTTTACATAGGGGACCATTTCATACACAGGCCTACTTGGACTAGCTACTCACCCAATATTCATGCGTGAGCCATCCTCTTAAACTTGGCACGTTCCCCTTAAAAAAGAAACAAACACACCTTGCTTGTCCCAACGTAGGTCCCTCTTTTAAATCCTACACAAGGCACCAACTTGCTCTTCCTTTGCAAACATAGGACTGTGCGTGGTCCTTCGGTTTATGCGTGAGCCCCTTGTGCTAGCCTTCTATGAATGTTGCAAACAATGGCCTCCACTTTAGACCAGCTACCATTTCACATTATTATGCTGCTTTATAACTTGTCATCCTTTAGCTAGCATGTGACCCTCCATTCCTTTGGCTTAATGCATACTACCTTTAACTTCTTCAATATTTTTTGTTTATTTTCTCATCTCCACATGGATAATTGGGAAAATTTAAGCTGTTGCCACCGTAGATGTTGAATGAATCATTCAACATCATGTTCATATCATAGAACATGATTTTGAAGAAGCTTTCACTTTACAAACTTCTGGTTATGCTTCTTCCACGAAGGAGTGCATTGAGAACCTCTACACACTATGGTTCAAAGCGCATTGATATTTATGTTCTTTTGTAATCCCCCATAGTCATGTCAGCACAAGTACAATGTCAACTGAGGATAATGGATCGCCTGTATTTACCTTGCCAGCCACTTAAATTCCCTTGTATTTCCACACACCAACACATTAAGAGACATGCTAACAGATATTAAAATACACTAGGAATTGAGTTGATAAGCCACACTCTTCAAAACAAATGCACAATCATCACACCTTTTGACATGTTTCAACATGTAAAACACATTATTGCACACCTTGACACCTGATGAGAAAATCGACCAAGAGGAACCATGAAACTTCACATTTTCCTT
The DNA here is from genome assembly GCA_027943335.1 of Chamaecyparis obtusa. NCBI lineage: Eukaryota > Viridiplantae > Streptophyta > Pinopsida > Cupressales > Cupressaceae > Chamaecyparis > Chamaecyparis obtusa. Next base: position 372,471 of record BSBK01004867.1, read on the forward strand.
TTCAATTTCGAGATTCATCACTTGATGAAAAAAAAACCACACTTCATCAAGAATTCAAACACATTACAATTCACAGTGCCTTTGCAAACTTGATGAGTAACACTGACTGGCACCCGGGAGAGGCCTCAAAAATTGACCAAATAGCCTCACAAGAATATGCCACCGGGAAGAAACATTGGCTTCCACCACTATAGTGTACCCGCCAAAGGAGAAACCATGAAAAGACCTGGGAAAAAAAAATTAATAACCAAACATGGCCACTCAGAAAATTGAAACCTTCCGCACTACCAAAATCACACAAGTCACCTCTAGAACTGGCTTTAAAAACTCACTTGCTAAAACTTTCATGAACCAAAATCTTGGGCATTGATTAACCTCCACACACGGTGCATGAATCCACAATAAACTTGCCCAAAAGATCACACGGGGAAATGAAGTCAAACACCAAAGTCAGCTTGTTAAAAATATTTTGGAACAAAACAATGAAATAAGTAGAAATTGGGTTTGGAATTGGCCTAAGAAAGTGATCAGATGGATTGGTAGAGACCTCCAAATCATCAGGAAAGTAATCTTCCAATTTTATACTATGGAAAAATGTTCAAGTATGCTAGACCTTGAACTAGGCACAAATTAGGAGACCTCAAAGTAGGCCATTCAGAAAACATGACAAGGCACACACATAGAAACTTAACAATCTGCAAATGAAATGATAGTGGAAAATAGGTCAAACAGGCACATGGGGAGCTGAAAATTGGCAAGAACACTTTGTGTCATTCCTATAACATGATGCCACAATTGAGATGTTATGACCAATCATAGGGCAATAAATGAACCCCCTCAAAGTGGGCTACTCAGTGAAATTCAGGAAACACACTAAATGCAGATTTTCGGGAACACCTTCAAATGACCACTTCAAAAACATGTTGAAACTAAAACCCAGGACCTAAAATAATTACATATGTCAAATCATAGGTGATAGACACCCTATCCAAGTGAATTCTCATGAAAATCAATAGGCTCCATTTTCAATGCCTTCAAACTCGGGCTCTTTCAAAGACTTTCAAAGCACAATTCAGACACTTAGAGAAAATTTTAGAGATATGGACTCAAAATATACTTAGATTTTTTGAGCACCAACACTCTATATGAATATATTGGATCATATATTCTCTCTCTACTTTTATGTTGTTTCTTTCTTGTGTTACTCTTAGGTGTGAGGTTGGGCATCTCCTTTGTGGATTCTCCCACCTTGGAAATGTGTCACCCCACTCTAAGTGTTTATAAAAACTTCCTAAATCCATTCCTCATCTTTCCTCCAACCCCCTAACCCTCCTAGGTAGAGACACTAATTTCTCTATATAGGTACCAATATGTTCCATCATCGATCAATGCATGTGCCAATCCATGTTCTAACCCTAGCTCTATCCCACTAGTGGTAGAAACATTGGTTCCCTAATCAATGTCTCTACTTGTGTTGGTCCCTTCTCATGCATGTGCAGGCACAGATCCTAGGATAGACATTTATACTAATGTCGACCTAGGATTAGTGTCTCTACCCCATTAGCATTTCCTGCCTAAATGTGTAGTAAATTATATTAAATTCACAAAAAAATAAAAGTACAAATTAGACATAGCACCTACTGGAGGCCCATACTCAAGTGGTCTCTTCTACACTCGCACATGCTCCCCTTGCTAATTCTTCTACCTGATATCTGCCATCAATTTCTCTCAAGTTCTCTTTTTTACTTGTGAATATTGAAAATGACCTCTTATAGGGCACACCATGCCTACTTATAGTCCCACTTGAACCCAATTTCTTCTTGGACCCTATTTTCCACCATTTTCCTCTACCACCCTACTGGGCATGCAAAATTATTTGGCCCAATGTGCCTACTTCTAGCCCCCCTTGACCCCAATTTCTTCCTAGACCTTATTTTTCCACTATTTCCCATTTTCACCCTGATGGTCATGTTAATTTTTTTTCATTCCATTCCTAATCCCCTTTTCTTCATTTTTTCCTTTTTTCAAGATATTTTTGCAAAATTTATTTTTTGTGCCAATTTCTCGAGGGAGCACACCCTTCCATCATCCCCACTTTGCTAAGAATTCTAGACCTCCATTTTCCTTTGGGGTATATTTATTTTCTCTTCTTTGATATGATGCCATTTAAGACATCGCATCAAAGAGGGAAAAATGTAGATGTCTACAATTGTTCCTTCTAGACTTATGCTAATCCAACCTCTTAATTAATTTTAAAAATATTATTTAATTAATTAGATACTCTTAATACTATCAATCAAATAGCACATTAATGGATTGACGCAAGGGTAGGGTAGATACAAGCAGAATCAAGCATAATTGATTCCACTTGAATCAACAAACAAGCCCTACTCAGAGTTACACATGAAAGGAATATATAATTCACATGAAAAATGAAAACACAATGTATATGAGGCAAGGCAATTGGAAACCAAACTGGTGTGATTAAAATCAGTCAACATGCCCAACTGTGAGGCCTTTCGGGTTTCGGCCTTATACAAAGAGAATTATGAATTTAGAATCTCAGCTCACATATTGTCTTCTCTTCTACTTCTACTACTCTCTAATATCACCCTCTTACCACCAAGTAAACAACCTAAGCTTCTTATAAAGCTAGCTAAGCCACAAGTTGGCCAGTCAGGCATTTAATTACATTATAGGTCCACTTAGGGAGAGAAACCAAAAACTAAGAAAGAAGTAACACAACACACTGTGAAGTTATATTTAGGTCCACACATGGTCCAATAACATATCCTAAACTTCACAAGATCTAATTTCCTCATAAGGAACTGCACAAGGCTAAACACTCCACGTTTCATGTGAAGTTGGCAGAAAATTGATACTCGAGGAAAATGGTGATAACTTTCAGATCCAAATGAATTAGGATGTGTGCTCTTAGAAGAATGCTCAAGATTAGGTCTTCAACACCGCATTAACTTCACAAGGAAAGAAACCAACATCATCAATGACTTCAAAACAAACATCAGATAGGTACCTGAAAATAGGAAATATTTTTAGTGATGCAAGATTTCTCAAGGACCCAAGATGCTCCTGCATCAGACACCTGGGGTAAATAAAGAACTGATGCCACATCAAGAACTTCTCATATTCTAACCTGAATAATAAAGATCCAAATCATCTTGTGTAATCCATGAACTATCTTTGACTGGCTTATCTTTCCACTGAACTAGGTATTCCATGTAGTCTTTTCCTCTTGTACTCTTGCTCACTCTACTATTCAAGATCTTCTCAATGCTATCTTTATTTTTCTTAGGATAATCTAGATCATCTTCTATCTCATCATTTCATTCAAAGTACTCAAATATATCAGCAATTTTGAATATAGGTGATATATCCATGTCCTCTGGTAACTCCAGTTCATAAGCATTTCCACTGTCAAACTTCTTCAGAATCTTACAAGGTCCAAACTTCTTCATTTTCAGCTTGTTGTAGGTAACAACTAGGAATGTATTCTTCTTCAAATGAATCATAACCTAATCTCCAACTTAAAAATATTTATGTCTCCTTCTCTTATCCGCTCTCTATTTATATTTCAGATTACTGTCCTCCAAATTCTTTTTGACGTCATCATGTAAAGTTCTCATGAAGACTACAAAATCATCAGCTTCAGCACTTCTTCTTGTCTCAGTAGGTAAATCTCTCAACTTGGTGGTTTCCTTAGGATGAAATCTAGTAACAATATCAAATGGTGTCCTCTTAGTACTTTTATTTATAGAATTATTATATGCAAACTCTTCTTGTGCCAAAACCAAATCCCAATTAGCAGGCTTATCCCCAACTAAACATCTCAACAAGTTTCCCAAACTTCTGTTCACAAATTTAGTCTATCCATCCATCTGAGGGTGAAATATAGAACTAAAATTCAATTTTGTATTCATCTTCTTCCAAAGTGTTTTCCAAAAGTAACCAGTAAACTTAGTATCTTTGTCTGAAACAATAGTTTTCAGAAAACCATGCAATCTTACCACTTCCTTGAAGAATAATTCAGCTACATGTAATGCATCAGATGTCTTCTTACAAGGTATGAAATGAGTGAAAATCTATCAACCACTACCAAAATAGAATCATTACCTCTCTGGGTTCTAGGCAATCCAAGAATAAATTCCATACTCACATCTTCCCAAGGCCTATCAGGTACAGACAAATGTGTATACAATCCCAAGTTCTGACTAGTTCCTTTTGCTGTTTGGCAAATTCTACAACCTCTAACCATTCTCTATACATCTCTATAAATATGTGGCCAAAGTATCTTTCTAAAATTAGTTTCACAGTCTTATCAATCCCAAAATGTCCAACAAGTCCACCACTATGTTTCTCTTTTATTATATTCTCTCTCATAGATCTTCTAGGTATGCACAACTGAACTCCTTTAAACAACGTGTCTTCTTGAATGAAATAATCAGTCCAATTATCACTCACTGTTTGTTCCTTACAAGCTTTCCAAGGCTCTACAAAATCAAGGTTAATTTCATACAAACACTTCAAATCATCAAAACCAAGTACCTCAACTCTCATTTCTATCAGAAAATTTCTTCTTCGGCTCAAGGCATCATCAACTTTATTTGACTGTCCACTTTTATGCTTCAATGAAAAGGAGAAATACTGCAAGAACTCAAACCACTTCATATGTCTTTGATTCAATTTATTATGACTTCCCAAATACTACAAAGCTTTATAGTCAGTATACATCACAAAATATTTAGGCATCAAATAATGTCTCCATTTCTTCAAAGATTGAGCAATAGCATAGAATTCCTGGTCATAAACTAAATATTTTCTCTTAGCATCAATCAAATTTTCACTAAAGAAAGCTACAGGTCTTCCTTCTTGACTCAAAATAGCTCCTATTGCACTTCCACTAGCATCACATTCAACTTGAAAAACTTTACTAAAATCAGGCAAAGCAAGTGTAGGCAATTCTACAATTCTTTGTTTCAATGTTTCAAAACTCTTTTGTGCTCCATGTGTCCATTTGAAATCCATTTTATCTCCTCTCATAGTTTCAGTCATAGCATTACAAATAGAACTAAATTTTTTGATGAACTTCCTATAAAAACTTTTGAATCCATGAAATGATCTTACCTCTCCAACATTCTTTGGTGTAGGCCAATCAAGTATAGCTCTCACTTTCTCAGGGTCCATCTTCAATCCATGAGCTGAAATTACAAAACCAAGGTGCACAATCTCTTCTTTCATAAATGAACATTTCTTCAAATTAATTAGAAACTTTTGTTTCTTCAATCTCTGTGATACTTGTCTGATATGTTCAAGATGTTCTTTGTTACTCTTACTGAATATCAAAATGTCATCAAGATATACAATCACAAACTTACCCAAGAATATTTTTAAAACTTTATTCATCAGCCTCATGAAAGTACTAGGTGCATTAGTCAGACCAAAAGGCATAACCAACCATTCACACAAACCTTCATTAGTTTTAAAAGTAGTTTTCCATTCATCCCCTTCTCTAACCCTAATCTGATGATAACCACTCTTCAAATCAATCTTTGTGAAATACTTCACTCCACTCAAACTATCCATTATGTCATCCATCCTAGGAAAAGGAAATTTCTACTTTACTATTATCTTGTTTATAGCTCTAGAATTAGTGCACATTCTCCATTCTCCATTCTTTTTTGGTGTTAACACAGTAGGTACTGCACAAGGACTCAAACTTTCCCTAATCAAATATCTCTTTTCCCACTATTGTTATTCCTAGAGTAACCAGTATAGCTACCTCTAGAGTAATTACCTCTTCTACTAGTAGGTTTATCTTTCCATCCTTTATCTTGTACTGCATTGTTAGATTTTCTACTTTCTCCATAAGATCTGCCTCTACTTCTTTGAAATTTTGCCACCTTTTCCTCTCTATCTTTGATCATGTCTTTTTGTCAGTCGTTCTTCTACCTTCAAAAAAAATTGGTATGATTCTTCCACACTATCTATTTTAACATAGCTGATCTTTTCTTAAATCGATGTCCTCAGACCATTCAGATATCTAGCCACCTTCTCAACTTCATCATCCACATGTCCAAATTTGATATCCAATTTGTAAAATTCCTCAGTATAATCTTTCAAAATCATGTCCTTTTGTCTCAAATTTTGCATTTTTCTCATCAAACTAACTTGGTAATTAGTTGGAAGAAACTTCTTCTTCATCTTTCCAAGCATTTTCATCCATGTCTTGATCTTTTCTTTTCCTCTCTTCTGTCTCTCAGTTTGTGAATGATCCCACCAAAGAGATGCATGAACTTTCAACTTTGTGACTAATATCTTAACCTTCTTCTTATTAGGAGTACCTTCATACTCAAAGTATTTATCCATCTCAGAGATCCAATCCAAAAGTGCATCAGTCTCAAGTCTTCCATCATAGCAAGCAACTTCAACCATAGGTCTGGAGTTAGCTTTAGACAAAACTCTCAAGAGTCTTTCCTCATCTTGTTCAACTTCAGGTTCAGGATTAGGTGCTGCCTCTTCTTCATCACTAACATCTTTAATATGTGCGCCTCTTCTTTGGGCTATCTCTATAGCTTCAAGCCTAGTTGCAATCTACCTCAACATATCCATGATAGCATTATCATTTCCTCTACCACGAACCATCTTGACAATCAGGTTCCTGCAAGATCATAACCTTCTACAAGTTATAGGTTAGATCTTAGATCTTCCACCCTACAACCAATCCAATAAGGTTCTCCATGATCCAATCCATAAGAAAGAACTTTCTCTGATACCACTTGACACAGGGGTAGGGTAGATACAAGCAGAATCAAGTAGAATTGACTCCACTTGAATCAACAAACGAGACCTTCTCAGAGTTACACATAGAAGCAATATATAATTCACATGAACAATGAAAACACAATGTATATGAGGCAAGGCAATTGGAAACCAAACTGGTGTGATTAAAATTAGTCAACATACCCGACCATGAAGCCTTTTGGGTTTCAGCCTTATACAAAGAGAATTATGAATTCAGAATCTGATCTCGCATATTGTCTTCTCTTCTACTTCTACTAGTCTCTACTATCTCCCTCTTACCACCAACTAAACATGCTAGGCTTCTTATATAGCCAGCTAAGCCACAAATCGGCCAGTTAGGCATTTAATTACATTATAGGTCCACTTAGGGAGAGAAACCAAAAACTAAGAAAGAAGTAACACAACACACTGTGAAGTTACATTTAGGTCCACACATGATCCAAGAACATATCTTGAACTTCATAAGATCCAATTTCCTCATAAGGAACCATGAAAGGCTAAACACTCTACGTTTCATGCGAAATTGGCATAAAATCGATACCCGAGGAAAATGACGATAAATTTTAGATCCAAATGAATTAGGACATGCGCTCTTAGGAGAATGCTCAAGATTAGGTCTTCAACACTGCATTAACTTCACAAGGAAAGAAACCAACATCACCAACTGCTTCAAAACAAACATCAGACAGGTATAGGAAAATAAGAAATATTTTTGGTGATGCAAGATTTCTCAAAGACCCAAGATGCTCCTGCATCATGGATTAGGGTGCTTCCATCTTAGCTTAATTGGAGGCATGTGTGAGTTTTTTTTTGGTTTAATGCATGGCTTGTTTTGTTTTATATTTAAATAACCGATAAATTTACCCATATACATTACTTATCACTTATCACTTTATCACCCTCCACCTTTTTTGCACATGTTGAATAAACTTTATTACACATTGGAGGATGATCCACCTTGGGTGGGTGATAAGTTGTCTCTTGATTATCATGTAATGAGACAATGATATTTTTAATTATATCATTCACTCTTTTGTACACACCTTGGCTATATAACCAAGGGGTTTCATATGTAATATTCATCCCATTCCATTTGAATTCAAGTTGATTCTAGTTGAGTCAATCCATTGTGTCTATTATATTTCATTCTTGATGCATACATAATTTATTCTTATCATATCATTTCTCTCTTATTATTGTTCTTTCCATTGCCTCTAGATCTTTGGTGGCTACCTTTGATAGCCAAATCCTTTTTTTTTTTTTTTGTGTGTGTGTGTGTGTTTGTCACGGGGTCTTCACTAAAGTGGCAATACAATACCACATATGTTCATATTAGGGGGTATAAAATGTGAAAAAGGGGGCAATATATTGTCTAAGTAGGGGGGAGGGGGGTTTGTTTTGGAAGGGGGGTGGGGCTTTATATAGTAAAATAGGTGTGCGGGATACTAGATGGATATTGGAAGGGGGTGAGAAACAAGGACTTTGGGGCAATATTTTTTGAAAATGGGGGGATTATTTAGTATGCCACAAACACACATGATATGATTGATTTAGGATCACTAAATGAAGCCCCTATGGTATGTATATATGTACACACACACACACACATCTATGTGTGTGTGTTTGTGTATGCGTGAGCATGTGCGTGTGTCTATGTTAAAATGCAACACACATTTCATGTGAGGTATGTGTGAGCATGTGTGTGTGTCTGTGTTAAAATGCAACACATATTTCATGTGAGGTATGTGTGTGTGTGTGTGCACGCGTACGCGCGCGCACGCGTACGCGCGCGCACGCGTGTATGCATGATCATGTGCGTGTGTCTGTGTTAAAATGCAACACACATTTCATGTGAGGTATATGTGTAAGTATACACATTTATAGTCTTTCTTCTCCATAAGTCTAGTCAAAACTACCAATTACTAGGATGGTTAAAAAGTTGACGATCAATATGAAAGCCTTCATTGATCATATTACTAACAAGTTAACATCATAATATTGATAATGATAAATGAAGAAATTATAACAAATGAAAAACTCATTTTCACATGTCATACTAGGTCATTGAAAATGTTAATATATCAAGTTATATTCTAATAAATCCTATAGATGCCTTAAATTTGATATTAAACCAACCCTTTATACTTGAAAGACACAAAATGACATTAGCACTACTTCCTCCATTATTAAAAAAATATTACATAAATAAATTGATTATATAATAGTATAAGACTTTCAAAATTACTACAATAGTCATTCATTTATTTTAATATAAAAAAATTTGAAATATTTTTTTACCGTTCAATAATTGTAGTGGAACATAATGGTTACATAATTTAATTTAAAATATCTCAGATACAATAGTATTTAAAGTGACTCAATTGTAGAAATATAATAATCATCTAAATTTATGAACCAAAAAGAAAGATGTTACACAAATCCTTATAAGAAGAAATATTTGTATCCTTGAAGCTTAAGTTGAACACAACGCTCAAAGTATGGCTAGAAAGATTAAATAAATTTATATATGCCTCGAAGGACAATGATGTTCTAAATAAAAAATACTAGAAAGGCTCATTTTCTCCCTTAAAGATAGATATTAATATACTAATGATATTCTTTCCTAAAATAGCCCCACTTTATCTTGTAACTTTTCATTACTTTCTTGTCATAAAAATTTTCATGAGAAGCTATACAGTGTCTTGAGGTTATAAGAATATTTTATGAAAATTCATAAATCTATGTTATTTATTATTATTTTATTTTCTGCTACTAAATCATGAATCATTTATTAAAATATGCTTATATTATTATTAAAAAACTAGATAAGACCAATCTGAATTAATTATTTAAAAGGGACATTATATAGCTCGATTCTATGTCCATGAAAATGACCCTATATAATAGAGTAGTAAAGCTAGAGCATGTAATGGATCTTGAGATATAGGGAGTTAATTGAATATTGAATATATCAGAGAATGTTAAAGAATAAACAAGTGTTGGTATCCATATGAGTCACCTTGTATAAGTGTCTTCGACTCTTGTATTTATATTGAAAACCTTTGCCCAATTTTTTCCTTTTATCTAGTTTGTGCCCCACGTCCCTAGTTACTTCCCTATGATGTCCATTGCATTTATTTGAACGTATTTCATATGTTAGCCTTCCTCATTTTGAATGTTCATCGCCTTAAGTTATTGTTGAACCACTTTGAACCACTTCTTTCCTTGGTACAAAGTAGTTCAAATAGGTTCAATAAAGAATTTCTATATAATATTTGTACTTGTAGGTGAAATCTTTCGGTGAGCTATGATATAACGTTGAACCACTTTGAACCACTTTGTACCTCGGTTCAAAGTAGTTCAAAGAGGTTCAAATAAATTCTTTTGTGCTCAAATTGAATTGGCACCTGATGTGACTAATGATGTGACAGGCCAGATAAACAATCATTGTAATGATGGTATGACGTGTCTCAGAAATCTACCAGCTACGAGTGTAATTTGAGTTGACAATGTGAGTTAATGGGATTAACTCTCGACACATGCGAAATGATGGTGGCAGAGGGAAATAAATGATGATGTATTCCCCACTCCAGTATCAATCCTTAATTAATACTCAAATATTCATTGTACTTCACAGGTATGTGAACATTTTTAAATCATGTCATGCTATTTTATTTCTCTTAAAGAAAGAGATTGCGAAGGCTTGGTTGCAAAACATAAGAATTCTCCCTCATATAATGAATTATAGGTAAAAACTGAGAGCCTTTCCTCTGTTCCCACTTTGCATATTTATTTGATTTTGGAAAGACTATAGAGTGATGTGTTGTTTTGGAGGGAAAACATGAGGTCCAGTATGCATTTCTTTGGAAATACAACTAGCTTAGAGTGTTGAGCCCCAATATTTTTAGGCATAGACTTGATGGGAGTAGAGGTAGATAAAATGGTAGAAAACTTTAATAACATTATAGATAAAGAGCACACCCTCAAGATTATGTCCAGTGGCCTTCAAGCTACCACTCTTCCCCCTGCCGTAACAAACCCTGAGTTGATTCAACAATGTGTTAACTGCTACGACGTCAAGTCAAAAAGTATATTGAAAATTGATGGCATTGTCTATCGCTAGGAAAACTATGATGTGAGTTTTCAAGTTACCCAATGAGGCTTTCTTCAATTTTAGTCCAACCTAGTTTTAGGAACAGTTTGAGAAAAACCGAAGTAATATTACTAGGAAATGGACATAAACATTTTATAAAGGAGGTTCTAGGCTACCGAAGGTGCTAACAAAGGACCACATGAAGCCACATATCCATGACCTAGTAGTCCTACTGCACAGAGTGAAGGGCTCAAATCAAGAATTCCTCTTTGAAGACTAGATGTATCATATATTAAAATCATTTTAGATGGAAGATAGTAGCTAGATTGGGCCGAGTTAATTGCTAGGTCAATGAAAGATCAACTCAAGCATGCACAAATGATTAAGAGGTAATTTTATATGTCTTCGTATCTGATATATTGTCTAGCATGTACCCAAGAGCTTGTTGGGATTCCTCGAGAACCATGGGATGAAGACATAGATGTTCATGAGTATTGCCCCCTTTTCAAAAGAGATAGAGTTCCAAAGAATTATCGCAGGGTTCATGATGTATTTTTGGGGATATTATGCTATGATCTGGCTAGAACTCTAGAGGAGAGGATCTCTTCAGGTGCACAGAAATTGGTTCAAAGGTATGGTAGTTTCTTCATTCAATTCCATAGGTTCACATACATAAGAATAGGAGGGTTTGATGAGGAACCCCTCAAGTTGTTGAGATATGCCTTTGATTGTTTTATTCTAGCATAAATCTATAGACAATTATTCATGGTGATTAAAAACACCCTTCCTGAAGAAAAATGGGACTCTATGTTCCCTGTCAAACTTGGGGCTCTGACCTATAAAAGCATGATTGATGCTTCATTGGCTAGAAGTGATCGAGTTTTAATATGCAGTTTTATAAAGAAAGAAAAGGCTTCGACAACAAGGTTTTTGCAAAACAAATCCTTGGTCTAGAAAATCAAATAGAGGTGGTTCCTCACATTGAGGATTTATGGGAAGATTATGGAAATGAGGAGATAGAAAAGAGAGATCATTCAAGACTATTGATCCCTCAAATAAAAGCTTTACAATTAAAACTTAATTTTGAAGGTCTGGATTTGATATTATTGAACCTAATTATGAAGGTTCAGATAAAAAAATTCTTGAAATTGACTGGACTAGGGAAGAAGAAGATGACATAAAGATGAGGGAAAGGTCCATCCTCAAATGCATAGATAATTGGTTGAAGAAGAAGAGGCAGGAAATAGTTAAAGCAACGTAACAAAAAGGACCGATAAAAGTCCTAGCTCAGTTCAGTTATCACCTAATCCTTCTAATGCGTTTACTTTGATCAATGATGTAGGTGACATTTCTCCATCCAAAACAAAGAGCATTTAAAGTGAACCTTCAGCCAAATCAAATCCTGATCATCCCACCGCACCTCGAACGAGGACTAGGTCTTAGACTTGAACTCAGATGGCTACTCAGGATTCGAGCTTCATGGATATAGAAATGAATGAGGATGATATCCCTTTGACAATGGAAGAGTAGAGAAAAGAACAAGAACATGTTACCCCTACTAGGTTGACTGATAATAGGTTAAATCCCAGTTCTATTCCCCTTGGCTATCTGATTCCATGAATCGAAAGTGCAGCTTGAAGCGAGTTTCCTTCCCCATGAAAGATATAGTTACTAAGGACATAGCTATTGTGTCTTAGGTACAAGAAGTAGAAAATTATGGTGTAACAAAGTTTCTATTAGAGAACTTGATGAAGTCAGTGGACCCATGCATGCTATTCATGCTGAAGAAAAACATGGGATGGAAATGAATCTTATTCAAATATGCAATCCAAAATGTTCAAGCCATAGGGAAGGAAATAAAAGAAATGCATGAAGACACATTGAAAAACATCAAAGTGGTAAACCCTTCTAGTATTCTCCAGTTTGAAGAATGAAGCCTGGATCCAAATGACAAGATTAAAAGCTTCAAAACTACTATGAATGCTATTAAAGAAAATCAAAACCCCATAGCCCATGACTTCACAAGAATAGCAAATGTGGAAGTGCTGCTATACCTGAATAGAGGGTGTTAGTGCTTAAAGTTGCAGATGATCAATACCAATCAGAAAATTCTGATACTTAACTCTTGTGGTCCCAATAGATGCACCTATCAATACTAAACACTAAGGTGTTAAGGATTTATATCCTTCTTCACTTTGAGCTCCAGGCTTCGGCGAGGGTACCTATTAGGTACAATTCTTCAAAGAATCACAATAATAATTTGCATAATCGATACAGATAAGAATATTTATTTCATTCAATAATATTTTAGATAAATTGTTATTTATATTGATTCATGATGAGAAATGTAATTCAAGATATGACCAGTGCTAGCTCCTAGAGCATCAGAGTAAAAAAAAACACATCTACAAAAAAACCCTCAAATCTAATAACCCCAAAACCTAGATAAGATGCCTTAAAAATTACCCTCTCATTAACATACAATGTCATCAGATTCCTGCACAAACTATGAATTCCTTGAAACCTCCATTAAGATTTATCCTTCTCTTGAAAGGAACTTAAGTTTCACCTCACTATCTACCTTGTAGATGATGTATCAAATATGCCTTACAGATTTAATACACAAAAGAATTCAAAATTTATACATGAAGACAACAAAACATATGCATGGAATTTCAGTATATTTTCATTGATAAACTTTCTGTATCAGTACATTCATAGACTAAGATTCTTAAAATCAAAACACTGATCTAAAAACTCTCCTTATAATAGGTATTTCACCACCTCCTACAATCATAGAAAACTAACTATATATACACTAGCCATCTTGGAATCCTCAAGAAAAGGATGCAATAAGCTTTGGATGGCTAGGATAGTGATTTTCACTAGAATAAAAAATACATTTCAAATTGAACAGAAAAAGGGAAAATTGATGCCAAAATTCTATTTTTACTCATAGTGAACTTCTCAAGTGGCACCTTTGTCTACATGTATTCAAAGTAACTACTGAAAGTTGTTCTGTTAATGATGATTGCCTACTAGCTAACATACATCATCCTCTTCAAGATAGTTACCCTCCCTGTGCTCAAGGATTAGGTGTCATGTTGGAGTTCACTCTTATTCCATTGCCTCCAAGTCAATAGAAACTGGCTTCTTCTTCTTTGGTTTGGTTCTTTTTCCCCATGCTTCAACCTCTTCCTCTGTAGGCTAGTTGTACACCTTTAAACTCTGCAAAAGCTTGACCTTTTTGTCCCATCTAGAATCGGTAATGGACTTAGTGTCAACAATAAACATAGTGCATTCCTTTTCAACTTTAAAAATGTCATCTGGAATACTGTTGAACCTATCCATGTCTAAGGAGCCATCATCATTTAGGATGGCCTCCTACCTATTTATTAACTAATTCACACCTGATTTTCACTCCTCAACTTCGACTATGATGTTACCATCATCTTTGTAAATTGAAGGGAGGTATTCTATGAAGTCCAATCCAAACATGTCCATTTTAGCCCTTACTTGATTGGCCTTGCCCTTGAAGAATCCCCAAGTTGTACCAATAAGTTCTATCTTCTCCCCTACTTTTGCAACTGACTTTGGAATATCTTGCCTATGTGGCTGCAATAATTCAATCTTTTCAAAGAGGGCCCCTCTAGTAGACCATATGTAGAAGTGGCTCTAAAGTAACCATGGTATATTTGATATTTTAATTTACCTTTTGCAACCCAAGGTATGAATTGTTGACTAATTCCATCTACACTTTTATTACCTCTAATCTATGTTGCATGATGTTAGAGAGGGCCTTGAGGTCTATATGTAACTTGTTTTTGTTTGATTCATCTGCTGCCTCATCAAGAACTTCTACAATAGATTGCACTGTAGCTTCAATTTGTAAAATTGGAGGAGGAGCTACTTTTGATTCTTCTTGAAGCTTATATTTTATTTCCTTAAGGTCACCCTCTAGGAATTGGATTTTCATCAATCTCTTTTCTCTATCCTTTGCTAGACCAATAGCATCATCAAACAATTTTCCATACCTATTTGATATTTGAGCATTTTTAGCCTCATTTAGGTGGGAAAAATGTGTAACTACTTTTGACACTTCAAGATCACTGGTATTTTGAATAGTCCAGATGATCTTGTTCCCTTCCATCTTTTCTTCTATATTGACTAGGGAGGGCTTTTGGGTCCTTGGACCAAGAAAACACATTGCTAAGGCCTGAGACTTAGTGTCATATCCACATCCCCTTATCATGTCACCAATTTGGGCCTCATAAGAAAGACTACCCTCAGGTTTCCTTTTGATATGATCTATGATGAATGCTGATGTTAGATCCTATCCTAGCACCAATAGCATTCCAGTGGACTTCACCAGTTTTATAGCTTCCTCAATAGTGATAGTCTCTGACTTAGGGTCATATGTAGCTAAGGCCTTCAAGGCTTCATCATCAGGATTAGCACCTTTAGTGACTATTTTTGCTATCTCCTACTTCTTCTTCCATATTAAGAAATTCTTGAATTCCTCACTTTTGATGAATTGATCATCATTGAGTAAATCCTCTTGGTACATTTCTCGCTCATCTTTCCCTAGCAGCAGGGGAAATTCCACTTCTTCTTGTGTGGCCACCTTTCCTTCTCTGATGTTTTTCCTCATATGATGATGGTATGACCTATCACTAGGTACTAGGGTTGCAACCCTATCAAATTCCTTATTTTTTTTCTTTCCGTTTGAAGGCTCTCCTTCCTCAACTCTCTGTTTCTTTTGAGGAGGTTATGAAACATCCTCTACCTCAGGTTCATCCTGGTCAAGATCAATAATAGGAGGCTCCTTGATTTGGGGTGGACTATCTCCTTCATGTGAGCCCTCATTGTATTCTTCATAATCTGAAGAAGAATAATCCTTTTTCACTTCCACCTTCTCTTCAAGTTGGGCTTCTAGCTGGTTGGAAAAGGCATCATACATTGCTACCATTCTACCAATTCTTGTTAAATATGGGAGGTCTAGAAAAAATCCTCCAAAGGAAATTCCAGCCTTTCTAATTTGAGCTTCTAAATTCAACAATTCATAGAATTTGGTAAGCTTTCTTCCAATCTCATCTTCATGTAACATGTTTCTTGTCACATCATCATCACATCCCTCATGATCTTTGATAGAACCAATGTGGGGGATGAGTATCTTCCTGGCATTGTTAATGAAATCCTTAGAGTCCACATACCTGTACACACCAGAAGCCATCCTGAAGTGATTTGACCATGTACTAAGTTGTGGTAATGATCTTTTACCAATCAAAAATATTGACAATCTGAATAGCTAAGGAGTGAAATATCCCTTTCTTTGTGGTGCCAGGTGTGTGCACAGATGTGTGATCACACTTCTATGAGTCTTTGTATGCGAGAGTGCTCAACAGTGAGTTCTCACAAAATGACCCATAGCTCTCTATCTAAGAAGAGCATGGTTTGAATGTGGCCCTCAGATCAGCCTATTTTACCCATGCAAATACAACTCAGAATGAGAGATTCGAGTTGATCTAAATGAAACTATTCTAAATGATTTGCCATGCAAACTAAGCTAAACTAATTTATTGAAAATGAAATTAAGCTATATGTAATGGATTTAAACTAAAATGATTTGCAATTAATCTAAAATGTAAATTAATCTAAAATGTGAATGTGCAAGTTGAAATGCTAAATGATTACAAGCTATGAAATTCTGCAGCATAAGTTCGATATCAAAATTCGGGATGATTGAATGAGCATGAGAGGTCTCCTTTTATAGGAAAAGTTGGATTCGAATGTGAAAGTAGAAGCAATGTGGGATAAATGAAAAAGAGGAAACAATCATCATTTTTAGAAGGTTTGTAATAAAATGGAATTACATTTTATTTTCTTTTATTTTTATTCAATTTGTTTCCTTTTTCATCACAGGAGATCTTTTGAGAGAATATTTCATTTATTTAATTTTAAAGAATAATATCTCTTTTAATTAAATAAGGTAATATTATATAATTTAGAAATGAATATTAATTCAATAAAATAAAACCATTTAATTAAAAGAGGATTTTAATTAAATAACATTATTTCATTCAAAGAATATTAATTTCAATTAAATAATATTATTTTATTTATTAAAAAGGGATATATTTCTTTTAATTAAAAATTGATGGGATATTCAAACTTTAGGGAAAATTGAAATATTTATGATTTGATCAATAAATTTGATTTGAATGTATGACAAATATTGATTCAGGAATTGATATTGGTAGATTAAATAAATGGGGCCCAAAGTCTAGGCGACCATTTTATGGTGCATACATTTGCCCCTCTTTGACTAATGTGTGATCGATTTGGGAACACATGTAGTCAAAGAAGAATTGAAATGTGAGATCGATCTGGGATCACAAAACAACTTAGATGTGTGTTCGACGGATGGGAACACATCAGGACAAACATAAAGTAAAGGTCTTTGAACATGAGGTCGATTTGGGATCATATCCAAAGTGAGAGATAAGAATCTCAATCAATGTTGCCCCAAGAGGAGCAATTGATAATTTGATAAAACTGAATCAAGGTTTGAAATTTGATAGGTACTGCCCCCTCGTGATCGAAATCGAAATGAGATAGAGGAGAAACAGTAAATTGATAAATTTGATCAAATCAAATGAAAGATAAGGTTCACAGCAAGAAAGATTATGCCCCAAGATTGAATTAGAAGAAAAGAAGTGGGGTGAATAGTGAATGGAAGATAGAAGTTTAGAAGAAATGGAAAGAAATGGAGAGAAGAAATAGAATCAATCAACTGTTTAAGATAGAGAATTTCGATTGAGATCACGAAAGAAAGTAAGGAAATGAAGATCAGATCGTGACCACAGTTGACTGAAAAATCCACAAGAAAGATGAGGAAAACTCTCTCAAACTCATAATGCAGCCTAAAAGTGCAAATGCTAACATGAAGCCTAAATAATGCAAGCTACATGAAAATGCAAAGATGTACTTGCATGGGTAACATAGGTATTTTGTGTTCATCATTCATTAGAGAATGTAAGAAAGCTTATTTTCATCACTAGGCCGTTATTATCGGACATCGGACAATCACACAACCATCACTAGTCACAAATGCAACTATGAAGATATGAATGTGATTTATATCGGTTTGGAATGTGGAAAGATTCTAACATGAGCATCAAAGACATAAAGGTCAAGATGACTACAATGTTAGCTTACCCAATTTAATTTAGCAAAACCATGCTCGCATCAAGGCATAAATGCCAGGAAAACCATGAGGACAGTTGTGCAAGAAACAGTCAAGGATGATGTCTCAAATATCCTAAGTGTGTCAAGGAGACAACAAAAAACACTCAAGAGGTTCAAGACAAACACCCACAAGTAGAAAGCAAATAAAAACATGCCCCATGCCCCAAGTCCTCTAGCTATGCATCACGGAGAGACCTGTTTAGGCAAGGACACTCAACGAAAATCAATAACAGTCAGCACACAAAGAAAAGATCATGACATATCTCAGGCTGAAGTGTTTTAAAAGGTTTAAGTGTGTAAACTGATACTGAGTTTCGAGGGTAAAGGTCGAATGCTTGCTAATGGGTAAGATCACATGACCGAATTGGATAAGACCAAACTGATAAGTGTTGAGAAACACTCGATGTCGGGGGTTTTGTGTTGAAAAGCACAGTTGGGTTGGTGTTGAAAAACACCATTTGTGAGGTGTCCTAAAGACAGGCATATCCAAGAGACCAAAGCTAACACAATGATGCCCCCCCTAGACACAGACAAAGACTAATTCCAAACCAAGGCAACAAGGACAAGGCATGATGGAGAATGGCTAAGTGTCGAGAGCGCATGCTAAGAAATAGGGGTGCAGAGGCCTCAAGTAGCGCCTATTTCTAGGTTTTCACCACTTGGAAGTTTTGTTTTTTTTATATATATATATATTTTTAGGACTTTTTATATTTTTTTTGTACTTTTGCTACCAAGGCGCCTGTTTCCAGGTTTTCACCGAGGCACATTTTCTATTTTTTTTTTGTATTTTTTGAATTTTTTATTTTTTTGTATTTTTTTCAGGATCATATATCAATTTTTTGGATTTTTTCAGGACCATAATTATATACAAAGGATGCCCCCAGACAGAACGGGCATCAAGGATAGAACTTCTTCAGGTGCTGAACATTGATAGGCGTAGGGAGCTGCTCCCCCTCTTCAGTAGATAGTAGATATGCACCTGAACCAAAAGCTGCTGTGATAATGTAGGGTCCAAGCCAGTTAGGTTCGAATTTGCCCTTTTGTTCTCTGTGTTGTTGGTTCTTAGGATTCTCTCGCAGGACAAGATCTCCTACTTGGAATTCTCTAGGGCGAACCTTTTTGTTGAATGCTTTGGACATCCGCTTTTGGTAGACCCTCATATGGTCAAATGAAGCTTTACGCTTTTCATCCAGAAGTTCTAATTCTTGTAATCTCATGGCACGATAATCTTCATCTGTAATCAGACCTTTGAGAGAGACTCTCAGTGATGGAATCTCAACCTCTAAAGGTAACACTGCTTCAGTGCCATATGTGAGGGCAAAAGGAGTAGCCCCCGTTGGAGTACGAATACTCGTTCTATAGGCCCACAAGGCTGGATTTATCTGTAGGTGCCAATCTCTACCATTCTTGTGAACTGTTCTGTGTAGAATCTTGAGAATGGTTTTATTTGAAGCCTCTGCCTGACCATTTCCTTGCGGGAAGTAAATGGAGGACCAATGTTGTTTTATCCTAAATCTTTGGCAGAGTTGTGTAAGGTCCTTGTTATTGAACTGACCTCCATTGTCAGTGATGATTTCAGATGGAACTCCATATCGACAGATGATATGGTTTAAGATGAATAGAGATACTGTCTTGCCTGAGGCAACAGAAAGTGGGACAGCCTCTACCCATTTTGTGAAATAGTCAGTAGCAGTGATAATGAATTTGTGCCCACCTGATGAGTTGGGATGAATCTGCCCAACAAGGTCAAAGGCCCATCGCTGAAATGGCCAGTGAGAGATAGAAGGAATTAACTCCCTACCTGGAGCATGTATCAGGTGTCCATGTTTCTGACATTTTTCACAAGATTTGGCAAATTTTATCGCGTCCATCTGCATTGTAGGCCAATAGTATCCCGCCCTAAGCAACCTTCTAGCCATGGAAAGACCATTAGAATGTCCCCCACATATGCCCTCGTGGATGTCAACTAGCGCTTGATCTGATTCCTCCTTTTCTAAACACCTAAAAAGTGTCCCATCTAGACCCCTCCTATACAAATCACCAGAGATGAGGGAATGGCGAGAGGCATTACGGATGAGGTTTCTTCTTTCAGACCGGTTGAAAGTGTCAGGGATGATGCCATCACAGAGATAGGAGTAAATGGCACCATAGCGGGAGGATTCATGGTTGATTATGGTACATATGACATGGCTTTCGGGTGAGTCAAATATGGGATAACGTAGCTCTTCCACTAGGAACTCATATCTGAACTCGTGTTCTGTTAACTGCAGAAGTAAAGCAAGGGTGGCCATAGCATCGGCCGCTTTATTCTCAGCTCTGGGGATTTGTTGAAAAGTGACAAAGGTAAAATACCGTCTTAATGAATCAACCATTTTTTTATAAGGTATCAACTTGTTATCTTTTGTTTGGTATTGCTCATTAACCTGATTAATGATTAGCTGAGAATCCCCATAGATATGTAGCTCTTTGATATTCCACTCTATAGCCATTTTGAGTCCATTTGTTAAAGCCTCATATTCAGCTATGTTGTTTGTGCATGGAAATAGTAACTTGTAGGATTTGGGAATAGTATACCCATGAGGAGAGACAAACAACACGCCAGCTCCAGAACCATTGTGCATGTAGGAACCATCAAAGAATAGCTTCCAGGATCTCTCAGTCATGTACATGAGATGTTCGTCTGGGAAGTTGACTTGAACCGGCATATTATCTTCAATTGGGAAGTTAGCCAGTTGATCTGCAATAGCCTGGCCTTTGATTGCCTTGCGTTCGATATACTCTATGTCAAATTCAGAAAGAATCATCATCCATTTAGCAAGTCTACCCGTGAGAGCAGCTTTACCGAGCAAGTATTTGAGGGGATCAATTTTTGCTATAAGATGAATGGTATGCGCAAGCATATAGTGTCGCAGCTTTTGAGAGGCAAACACTACTGCAAGGCAAGCTTTTTCAATACTTGTGTAATTGATCTCATAAGCCACTAGAGTGCGGCTAATATAGTATATGGCCCTTTCTTTCCCTTGTTCATCTAATTGAGCCAACAGTGCCCCCAATGAAGATTCAGTAGCTGAGACATACAAAATAAGGGGTTTTCCTGGAATGGGAGGCATTAAGATAGGAGGATGTGCCAAATATTCCTTAATCTGATCCATGCTTTTCTGGCAATCTTCATTCCAGACACATTGAACCCCTTTATGCAGATTTTTGTTAAAGGGTTGTGCCCTATCAGCTAATTGTGAAATAAACCTCCTTATGGATTGAAGGCGTCCTTGAAGACTCCTCATTTGACTGACATTTTTAGGGGGTGGCATGTTTATAATGGCCTGAACCTTTTCAGGGTCCACTTCTATCCCTTTAGCTGAAATGATGAACCCCAATAGTTTGCCAGAAGTAACACCAAATGCACACTTTTTTGGATTTAACCTCAGTTGAAATTGTTCCATACGATCTAGAATTGCTTCTAAATCAGCCAGGTGTGTTCCTCTTTTCTTGGACTTAACGAGGGTGTCATCCACATAATCTTCCATATTTTTATGCATCATGTCATGGAAGATGGTTGTCATAGCTCTTTGATAAGTAGCTCCTGCATTTTTTAATCCAAAGGGCATGACGTTCCAACAGTAAGTACCCCATGCACATGTGAATGCAGTCTTTTCTTGATCCTCAGGAGAAATCTTGATCTGATTATACCCAGAAAAACCATCCATCAAAGAGTAGATCTCATAGCCCGCCGTCATGTCCACTATCATGTCTATGTTAGGAAGTGGAAAATCGTCCTTTGGGCATGCTCTATTAAGATCTCTAAAATCTGTGCAGATTCAGATGGATTTATCATGTTTGGAAACAGGTACAATGTTGGAAATCCAGTCAGCATAGTCTACTGCTCTAATGAATCCTGCACCAAGGAGCTTTTCTAATTCAGCTTTTACTAAAAGAGCTATATGAGGGTGCATTTTTCGTAACTTTTGTTTGACTGGTTTCACACCCGGAGCTATGGACAAATGATGCATAATGAGATTAGTGTCCAACCCTGGCATGTCTGAATATGTCCATGCAAAATTAATTTGCTTCTTTTGGAGGAACTCAGTGTAGGCTTTCTTTTCTTGAGGTGATAAAGATTTAGCCAAGTGTACAAGTTTTGGAGCCTCTTCTGTGGCCAAATTAACAGCATCTGTAGGCTCCACCAATACTGATGATCTGTCATGAAAATAACTTGGGAGACTATCAAGTACCTCATTCGTAGGTGCCTCAGAGAGGTTTTCACCTTTGGATATGTCTTTTATTTTTACTTTTTTTGGTTCTGACACCGCCACATAGTGGTTTTCGCCATCAGAACTCTTATTCTTTTTTTCTTTTCTTTTTATCTTGTGACTAAGGTACTTGATGTCTGATTCTGTCATGCTGGTAGCTGGTTCACTGGTGGAAGAGACTATAGGTTCAACAGCATTTAGGTAGCAAGTGATCTCATAGTCATTGGAAAATGTCAAGAGTTGAGGCTCTTGATGACGTTGAGACCAATCAATAAGGTTAGGATTAATGAGGGGTAGATTGATGTCTGGTTCAATATTAAGGATATAGGGGATGTCATCTCTGGTGACCGCAGAATCGGAGTCTGTCAAGTATCCCTCTAAGGTGTCTAAATCAAGATTCATCCCATCAAGTGGAGAATCATCTACTAATGCGACATGTGGGTTCGAATCTTCTAATCTAACACATGACTCATTAGCTACGTTGGGTTGAGTACTATAAGCATGAACAACATCCATATCCAAATCAACTGTTGCATCTGAGAGTGAATCCCATTCATACTCATTTGAGTCTGTGTCTGAATCCTTGCTAGGATGTTTACACCAGCTGGGTTTCCTAAGCCTCGAGGTAGAAGCCTGGACATCTTCGAGAGTCACACCTTCTCGGATGAAATTTTCAGCATGTCCTTCAGTAGTGATTTGGTGTGTACTGGTAGTCATATTTTCCGAATCTCCCCAAAGGAGATTTGTTGAAGGAACCCAATCATCTGTCATGTCTTGTTGATTGGTCAAGTCTGGTACATATTCTGTGTCAGCTTTGCTATCCCGCTTATCAGGAATGGGGATAGCGTGCTTGTTTTTCTTCATAAAGCCTAGGCCAACCGGTTTCTTAGACTTACGTCCAAAAAGATCATGATTAAGTGGTTCGGCTCTAGCATCTAATCTGTGGTTAAGAGGGCCATATCCTGGATAACCCATCTTTTTGACAAGAGTATATCCTCTCCCATAAGGCTTAGGAGAGGGGGAGAAATTTTCATTGTGCTGGTATTTCTCCTCTTTGTACATCCAATCTCGAATAGCTACTTCCTCTTTTTCATCTTGTATTGGTACTGAGGATTCAACAAATGTGTCAAATAGTGTCATCGCTGAAGAAGACAGTTTCATTTCCTGTGAAGGTTTTCCATATGACCGAGGGGAAATTGGCATCTTTGCAAAAGAGTCAAGTTGATACCCCCCCATGCCAAGGTCTACTGATTTAAATTTGTTTTGACAGTCTGTTAAAGTTTCTTGATAATCCTCTGCATCTCGATTAAGAGGGACATGAACATTAGCTGAGATTGAATTAATTGATAAAGTGTTATCCCCTGGTATGCAAATTTCAACTCCATTGTAGGGGAACTTAACACATTGGTGGTAGGTAGACGGCACTGCCTGCATGTCATGAATCCATGGTCTACCTAGTAAAATATTGTATGCAAGGGGTCCAGTATCAACAATTTGGAACAAGATGTCTTTTTCAACTGGGCCAATCCTGACAGGAAGGACAGCTAACCCCTTGGAACTTCGTTCTGCCTCATCATAGGCCTTTATAGTGATCTTCTTTTTACTGTCGATCACCTCCTCTGAATAGCCCAAGGTTTTTAACAAACTTAATGTACAAATATTTAGCCCAGCACCCCCATCTATCAACACGCGCCTGACACGAGTTTTATGAATCATTACTTCAATGTGAAGGGCGAGATTGTGTGGGTGGCTTAGGGATTTGTCATCATCTTCTGAGAAAGAGAGGTAATGTGGGATGGAAATGTGGTTAACCATGCCTTGAAATTGGTCTGTATCTATTTCGTTAGGGACATTTGCTGTGCGCAAAGCATCCTCAAGGATCTGCTTATGTCTAGGGGACAACTCTAGAAGCTCCAGTATTGATATTTGCGCTGGAGTTTTTTGTAGCTGATCTACAAGATTATAGTTTGGTTTGGGAGAAATGGTGGACTTAGTGACATTCTTGGATGCCACTTGCTTGGGTTTATTGGATGGACCTAAATTAGGACCTCTAAGAATGATAGGACCTTGACTCCTAGTAACAGCATTCAGGGCTTGGGAAGATGACCTAGAATGAGGACCTCTCAGCACCACAACAGGTTCTTTGTCAAAGATAGGGGGAGAGTCATAACCATGTGGGTCCTTACTCCTCATCATGTTAACACTTGGCTCCACAACTTCAAGCATGTTTATCACATTTTCTGCCACTGTATACGTGTAGTTGATAGTAGCCTTGCCATCCTTTTGTTTAGAGGTTTCCCCCTTGTCATACTTAGGCAATGGTTCTTTAAATGCTTTGTGATCAGCATTGGTATTTAGTCCATCCACCTTAAGTTTTCCACTCTCAATGAGGTCTTGGATAATGTGCTTGAGTTTCCAACAATTTTCAATGGTATGCCCAATGCCATTATGAAATATGCAGAAAGCCTTCTCATCCCACCAATGTGGCTTAATGTCAGGGATGTAATGTTTTGCTGGATCTTGTGGATGCACAAGATTATTGGCAATGAGCGTTTTGAAAACATCCTCGTAAGAATCACCAAGCTTGGCAAATTGACATTTTTCCTTTTTAGGCTTCTCTTGATACCGTGGCTTGCTCTCTTGTTGAGGAGGTGCATTGAGCTTCATAGCTTGAACTGCACTGGACAAGTGAAGAACGGCTTGATCTTTAGGTTGGGGAGCGTCTACAACTCCGTCATTGACAACTTGTTTGTTTTTGTTCCAGTAGGTGTTCTTCCCTTTATCCTTGTTGTTGTGCTGACCATTGTTGCCATTGTTGCTATGTTTGGTCAAAATGCCTTGTTCTTTGAGAACATCTTCAATTCGACATGCAGTTTCAATCATGGTATCGAAGGAATTGAAGACTATCTTTTTGATCTCATATCTCATTTCAGGCACCAAGTTATTAACAAGGATGTCAATCTTTTCATCCTCATGGATGGTCCTAGGATACTGAGAGCACTTTCTCCTCCACCTTTGCAAGAAGGTAACAAAGGGTTCTCCCTGATTTTGTTTCAAGTTGCATAGGTCCAACATAGTAACTGATCTTGATAGATTGTACGAGAAGTGTTGGACAAATCTATGAACAAGTTCTCTAAAAGTCTTGACAGGGGGAGTGATGTTGGTGAACCATTCCATTGCTTGTCCTTTAAGACTTCTAGGGAACAACCTCATCAAATAGGAATCATCCTGATGGAATTCAAAGCTCATGGTATAGAATTGACGCACATGGTCATGTGGGTCACCACTACCGTCATATTTATCATATTGTGGGAATTCCACCCTCTTTGGAAAATCTTTCATACTCACACTTTTGTCAAATGGATTAGGACAAATAGAGTCTAGTGAGAATGAGCTCTTAGGTTGCATCATTTTTTCCATCATGTGCTTCATTTGACGGATTTCTTCCTCTTGAGAGGGACTTTGTTTTTGTATCTTGTTGTCTACATCAAAGTCATAAGGGACTCTGGCACCCTTGTTGATTAGACTTTCCAAGAACTTATCTTTGTTTTGTTCCAAATACCTATCTACATACTGTTGGAAAATAGGCTCTTGTTGCATTCGCATAAAGTCTTGAGTATCAAGGTCATAATGTGAGCTACCACCTCCGTGTTGGGAACCATGATGTGCATGTTGGGAGTGTGGTCTTGAGTTTCTAGGAGGGGTTTGCCTCCTATAGTGAGCATACTGAGAGGCCCTTCTTCCTCTAGGACTAGGAGATCTAGAAGGGGTTCGTGACCGCCTTCTACTTCGTGGTGTTCTAGAAGGGGTGGAGGGAGGAGAATTATTTCCACTGTTAGCACCCCTGTTTTTGAATTGAGTGTTTAATTGTTGGGCTAACAGCCTATCTTGCTCCTCTTGGAATGCTTTTCTCTCTATGTCCAACAAGGCTCGTTGTTCCTCTTCGAGAAGCCTAAGTTTTTCCTCTTTTGCAGCTCGTTCATTTTGTGCAACTTGTTTTTCCTTCTCAATTCTTTTTAGCCTCTCACTTGTATGCCTTGAGGCTGTTCGGAGTGGAGAGTTTGGTCTTGAATGTTTGTACAAATCATTGGTATACGTTGCATTGACATGAGCATCACCAGGTTCATTGTCTTGGTCTTCATGTTGTGACCATTGGTCTGGGTGAGCTCGTCTCTCATGCCTGTCAGCTCGTTGATGTGCATCTAGGTACCTAGTGCTGATGGGGGGTGAACTAGGTTGAGCATCATGAGAGGAATTACCAAACAAAATCTTGTCTCTGTGTCTTTCATAGATATCATCAAGGGTTTGATCCATAGCTTCCCTCTCCCGTCGAGTCATGGTATAACTCATATCCATACCTGAATGTGAAGGTGCTGAGGGGGTACTCAAATCACTAAAATGGCTCTTTGGGTCAAACCAGGTGTCAGACTTACTCCTAGGTGACTGGTCAAATATTGGTTCCTTTTCCTTTCTCTTTTGACGAGTTTGAACTGGGGGTAGTTGGTTGAAGACTATCTGGGGTCGCTTTCCTTGGCTCACTTGATATCTTGTTGTTACTGACATGAAAGGGAGAGTTCAGGCAAATAGACAATTCTAAGAAACGTCAATACCAAACTAGGATAGTGAAAGTTTTCTCTTGTCCAAGAGAGATGGTGAAAAGAAGTATTTGTAGATAAGTGCAAACCAACACTGCCACAGAGGTGCTCAATTCCTTTTGGGTGAATACCCTAGCGCGTATGGATCAGGAGGATGACTTTGCACAAAGTGTATTTGAGTTTGATTGTATGAAAATGAGTGGACAAAGAGACTACTAACACTCTCCAAGTGTGTTATCAAAAGAGTCTAAAAATTTATCTATTTGACATAAACGATTCCTAACTTGCCAATCTCAAGCAAAATTGCTTATGAGATCAAGGATTACTATCTCAAAAAGGTCAAAGACACAAGGACCCTAAATACAGGACAAGTCAATCTTCTGGCTCAAGGTTGATGTAATGACGATTTACTCGGAATTGATAAGCAAACTGTTTAATTCTTGCGTTATGGGCAATGTTCTCAAGTCTGGTTTGCTGTTTCTCTTCGGCTTGGGTTGCTTGGATGGTGGATTGATAGCTCTTGAGGTTTCTTTTGGCAACTTTTTGCTCTTGGTAAACTTTTGATTTGGGTAACTTTGCTTTGGGATGCTTGAGTTGATTGGGCATCACTTGGAAAAGGCTTTGCACCTTAGTAGTCTAAAATCAGAAAACTTGAGTGAAAACAGGCTTCTAGGGCAAGGTAAGTCACTGATTTTATGACCAAATATGTTAAAAAGGCTTATGAAACACCTGAAACTGGGCATGCAACAAAATGATCTCAGGCAATAATATTCAGGCAAGCCGTGCGATGCTTGTTCTGGTGAAGGCAAGCGACACTGTTACCAGATTATGTCCGTGGGTTGCAAATTTTGGTGTTTTTGAGTTGTTTTAAGCACATGTGAAGCAAGCAGCAGTCATTAACAGACCTATCAAGGACAAAGCAACTTGATAGTATTAGGGGAGTCTTGTTTGAAGATGTTTTGGACAATGTTTAAGACTCAAAAAAAAAAACAAGCACATAGTTATCCCTACCAAAGAAAATGGTGAGAAGTCAAAATCTTTGCCCCATTGCTTATGTGCATACGTGCACCTCACACAGCCGTGTCACCCCCTAGAGGGCGCCTATGTTTTTGGTGTTTCCAAGGACTCAACAGTGTACGTTCAAAGGTTACCCTTGTAGCAGGGGCCAGTGTCGCAACCGCCTCCAAACGTCCAGGTGTATGCCTATGATGGGAATCTGTGTATGATAAACATACGGAGAGATTCTTCCCCCTCCTTGTGCAAAGATTATGACTCCTTTCGGAGATGAACTGGGTAGGCCACTAACTAAGAGGTTTTTACTTGGCTTCCATTCACAATAACCTTCAGTGCCTCTGATACAGAGCTGGGGCCTCGCAGCCACACCAACACCTGAAAGTCACACACCCCCGCAAGCAGGGCTCGGAGTGGCGCCGCTCAGTGCAACAAACAGAGCCTTTCCATGATGATAGTCAAAGTCATGAAAAGGAAGTTACTATGGTTTTGGAGTCTTTAGACTCAACAAAAATTGCTTTATTATAGTGAGGTGGAATCACCGGCAATAGGTGTGTACTCACTTGGGTCGTTCTCGGAGGTTCAACTTCCGGCAGGCCCTCTAAAGGTGACTCAGGACTTGGCTCAGATTCGGGTTTCTGATTTTCTGATTCTCCCAAAGGGAGAAGAGCATACTTCTCTAGCCCGTTTCTTTACCCAGACACACAAGACAAACTTAATCACCGAGTTAGTTTCACTCCACCAAATCCACACGCTTTTGGGTTTCTGGTTCTCTCTCAAGGAGAGAAGAGCATAATCCCCTGGCGAATAGAAATGCTAAAGATTCGCTAACTTTCTCCGCTTCCCTACGGATTCGTCATATTAGTAAGATCATTAGAATTCTAGGTTCATTCATGGTCATCACCTCCATGTAATGAAGAGCCAAAATTCCTACTCACTATCGAAATCCACAAGAAATTTTAACGGAGCCCTAATTAAACTATGTGAATAAAGCAGGAAAGCAAACACAATGTTTTAATGATCTTCGGCAAACGTCCTGCATTCACACCATTAGTATGTTTTTTTTATGTCTTTGTCAAATCGTCCTGCAGAAAACTGTTATGCTGCAGAAAACAAAATTATTTTATGCAACAGAAAACAAAAAACTTGTTAGGAAAATGAAACTGTAAAACAGAAAGCAGGAAATTTTAGTTCACTGCCCCAGAATCTCGCGCAAGGAAGTACCTTGAGCGCGCGAGAAAACACAGGGTCCGCGCGAGAAAACAACAGTCCCGCGCGAGGAAACGCCAGTCCCACGCGAGAAAACACACAGTATCGCGCGAGAAAACACAGAACCAAGGGCAAAATTTTGTACAGTCTCACGCGAAGAAAATGCTATAGGAGCAGAATCTCGCGCGGATATCTCTGTACTCTCGCGCGAAAATCTGTACACAGACAGTACGGACTCGCAAAAAAAAAAAGATTTTGTTGTTTAGAGAACCTGTAAAAATTTTCCTGAAAACCTGTAAAAAAACAAAAAAAGGCCAAATTTTTTTTTTTTCTTTTTTGCAGGCAAAAAAGAAACAAAAAATAACGTCCTGTAGAGTATACCAGGACCCTTGAAACCCTTAGCCTCAGAGCTAGATAATTAATGAAAATGAAAGGAAACCCGTTTTCAGGGCCCCACGGTGGGCGCCAAAAATGTGTGCACAGATGTGTGATCACACTTCTATGAGTCTTTGTATGCGAGAGTGCTCAACAGTGAGTTCTCACAAAATGACCCATAGCTCTCTATCTAAGAAGAGCATGGTTTGAATGTGGCCCTCAGATCAGCCTATTTTACCCATGCAAATACAACTCAGAATGAGAGATTCGAGTTGATCTAAATGAAACTATTCTAAATGATTTGCCATGCAAACTAAGCTAAACTAATTTATTGAAAATGAAATTAAGCTATATGTAATGGATTTAAACTAAAATGATTTGCAATTAATCTAAAATGTAAATTAATCTAAAATGTGAATGTGCAAGTTGAAATGCTAAATGATTACAAGCTATGAAATTCTGCAGCATAAGTTCGATATCAAAATTCGGGATGATTGAATGAGCATGAGAGGTCTCCTTTTATAGGAAAAGTTGGATTCGAATGTGAAAGTAGAAGCAATGTGGGATAAATGAAAAAGAGGAAACAATCATCATTTTTAGAAGGTTTGTAATAAAATGGAATTACATTTTATTTTCTTTTATTTTTATTCAATTTGTTTCCTTTTTCATCACAGGAGATCTTTTGAGAGAATATTTCATTTATTTAATTTTAAAGAATAATATCTCTTTTAATTAAATAAGGTAATATTATATAATTTAGAAATGAATATTAATTCAATAAAATAAAACTATTTAATTAAAAGAGGATTTTAATTAAATAACATTATTTCATTCAAAGAATATTAATTTCAATTAAATAATATTATTTTATTTATTAAAAAGGGATATATTTCTTTTAGTTAAAAATTGATGGGATATTCAAACTTTAGGGAAAATTGAAATATTTATGATTTGATCAATAAATTTGATTTGAATGTATGACAAATATTGATTCAGGAATTGATATTGGTAGATTAAATAAATGGGGCCCAAAGTCTAGGCGACCATTTTATGGTGCATACACCAGGTGCTATTTATCTGTCCAAATTAGTTGTCATATAAATTCTAATTGGGAAATTATTGGTGGCACATATTTTGGGAGTATATGTGGGGGTTGTGGGCATTCATAGACTCTCATCAAAGTGTAGTTTTGGCCCAAGTAGAAGTCACCCCAGTTATGACCTATTTTCCACTTGTCAACATATTCTTTAGGCCTAAGAAACCTTAGCACCCTAACTAGTAAGCTTTTTATATTTGTTACCAAAATGTTCAAAATTGGAAAGACTATCCAATTTTGAAATGCACATAAATCATTTTTATTTGAGGTGTAGTTCCACACTCCAAACTAGAACTCTACTGGATTTTTCTCTCCATCCTTCATTATCCTTGGTCTCAATATATGTACATCCAAACTATCAACATTGTAATACAGAATCATATGTATTAAGAGAGAATAGTGCATGAATTTTTATGGCCTCTTATTTGGTCATTACTAAACACTCGTGTACTATTGAATGTAATTGTAGTCTGTGTTGGCATGTGAATTCTGAATGTCTAGGATCATCATCAGTATATCCATTGGCATCCTTTTTGAATCAGCATCTATCCCTAAAACTTGACATAGCCCATATGCTAGATACTTCATATAAAAATGGAGGGATTTATACTCATAAGGATCTTTCATGTGTGCAGGGAGAGGGGAAACATATTTTCTAGTTCTAGGCATATGTCGGGCAACCTAGGTTTTCAAAAGCTCAACTTGTCTTAAATACCTTTGTTTTTCTTTCTTTAGGTCAATCTCTGTAGAAGATGAGGCATATATGCTAAAAAAATTCATGAAGGATCCCCTATCAAGAGTTACTAGGGATGATTGGTCACTTTTTCTGATAGTTTTAGACATGGGATCATAAACTCTAGCTAATTCATGTATGAGATCAAAATCTAAGAAGACATTAGGAACTATAAGTTTGGCCATACCTAGTGTCCATGCATTGCAAATGGGGACGAATGTGAAATGATTATTATAGAAGTAACTAAATAACATATAACTAGAATAGGATGGGTAATTGGATCCCTGCATTCTGACATATAATCCAAGAAGACTTCATCACTAACCTTTTTATTCTAATTATAACCTGGGAGCAATGTGATAAATTCATCTGAATAATTTGGTTTTCCTTTGTCTTCACCTCCTTGTTCCTTTGCTTCCTCACTAGATGAGGCTTAGATTGAATCAAGTTGACTCATCTCTGCAATTCTAAATGACACTTAACTCTACAAATTTTCTCTGCTCAAACACACACTGCAATAGCCCCAACTTCTTAATTGCTCTCTAAAAAATTGATAAGTGTAAAGGTTTGAATGTTCTGTCTATATATTATTGATCAATGAATGCATAAATATTGCTAAGATTGCAACAAATATATCCAATTCACTTCAGCATTCACTCTTACATAACACCAAATTCAAATAAGAGCTAGCCGTAAGGTGAGATGTTGATAGATTCCATTTAAAAGTTGGAAAGTAAGTAAAATGAATGATTACTGTTTAATTTCTTTAAAACCCTCAAAAATGGATAAAAACCCTTGTTTAAAATATGATTGGCTAAATTTTGTACTTTTTCCATCTTGGCAGAATACCTTTCCATGTCAAAACAACTCTTTTTCTTTATCATTTATGAAAACTTAACGTGACTCAAATTGGATATTCTACAACTGAAGACTTCACATGATCTCAGAATACTTTTCTAAACTGTGGTTTAATCAAGAGATCAAGTGAGAAAAATCATTCTCTAAATCTCAAGAAACATACCTTAACTGTGGTTATCTTTTTAGAATGAGCGATTGAGGATTTCATGCAATCTCATAACTATTTACTTAGCTTGCATTTGATTGTGAGATCTAGTGATTGAAATAAGTCTCCAAATCTCCAAATATTTAACTTAACCTTACTCCCATTTTGAGATTTGGTGACTGAAGGTGTTCTCATAATCTCCAGATCTTTTCTTTAACCTCAGTTGTATTGCAAGATTCAGTGAACACTGCAGCTCCTAATCTCTAAGTGATTTACTTAACTCAAACTTAATCTCGAGATTCAATGACAACTATGTTCTCACTTTCTCTAAATATTTTTACTAACCCCAGTTATGTTATGAGATTCAGCGAACACCTTAATCTCTGAATCACTTGATAAATTACCTAACCTCAGTTCAATCTTGAGATTAAACACCATCTTTTGATTGTTAACATCATCTATGTTCCTCTCCAAATCTCCAAATGTTTTAAGACTTAACCATTTTATTACAAGAATACGAGAGAAATGTTATCTTTTACTTTATCGCTGAATCTTAGAATGCAAAGTCACTAACCATTAACTTTGTGAGATTAAGAAAATACCTTATTCACTAGATCTCTGAATAATTCTCCTTAACTACTAACCATTCAGAGATCACGTGACTAAACAAACAAACATCTTCTTATAACCTTGTTGCCGAATCACCAAATGTTTTATACTTAACTGTCAGAATTTGGAGATCATGAGAAATCCCTTTTCGCTTGTTCACTAAATGTTTACTTACTAACCATTTGAATCAAGCGATCATGAGATATCCACTTCGTTGAATCTCCAGATCCATTACTAACTACATAGTCAATTATGAGATATAAGGACAACTGTTGATCAAGATTTGCATCAATGACCTATGCTGAATCACTAGATATCTTAAGGTCTAACTGTTTCATTATGAGAATGAGAGAAGACCGCTGCGCTGGATTGATGAATGTTTTATGGAAACCACCAGGAATTATGAGAATTGGAGAACACACTATCGCTGAATCACTAGATGGGTTTGCTAACTACTACCTATTCAATGATTGTGTGACAACATAAAATAAGTTAAAAGCTTCACCATGTCGCTCATTCTCTGAATTCAACAACACTTAACACTTATATTATGAGATTTTGCGACTGAAAGGAGTAAAGAATAACCACATGCATATATGAAAGCTTAAGTGCACAGAAAAGTAACATGGGAACATAAGGACTAGGGCACGATTAGGAACATGTTTAAAGATAAAATCCTACCAAAGACAAACAAGACCTAGGGCAAGGATATGCAGACAATTTTTTTCACACGATGACCTCAAAATTCAACCCTCCTTTGGAAAAATTCTTGTAGACACATGGAATTAAGATGATATAAACACATTTAGGTTGTCAACAATACAAGAAAAGACTCTTCTCATAAAACCTAAAAATTACTCCAAGAGTGGCTCTATCTGAGGATGCTTGAATGAAAATTCATAGCAAGTAACCAAGAATTTCTGGGTGGCAGACCACAAAAACACTAATCTACTGTGAAAATAAAACACACAAATAAAGCAAACACACCTATACATATACTAGAGAACTACTGTGCATGGAAAGGATTAGAATTCAATTAAAGAAAAACTTCAGAAATTTTCCATGCACTGGCAATTCCAGTTCTCCATCATCCAATTTTTCAGAAAATAGGAATCTTTTCCATGGATTTGATGAATGATATAAGGACCCAACCATAAAGATTCAAATTTCTTGTTCTTGCCCTTATCTTCAGCATTGACATTCCATTGAATGACCAAATCACCAGGCTGGAACTTTTTGATAGTAGCTCTTTTGTCAAAAAGATATTTCATTTTTTGTTGTAGTCTTATATTTTCTTTTTGACTCTCTCTTCTCGTTTCATCCAATTCAATCAATTTGACCATTCTGTCTTGCAAAGATTCATCTATTTCCAGACCCTCATCAAGTATAAATTGATAGATACACAATAAAATATTAATAGGTAGTTTGAACTTTACACCATATACCAATTCAAAGGGAGATTTACCCATGGCCCATTTCTCAACAATTCTGTCTGCCCATAGTGCCAGCTTCAATTTTGTATGCTAGGTTATTTTATTCTTTTCTAAAGTTTTCTTCAAAATCTAAAAAATGCTCTTGTTGCTTGATTCTACTTTTCCATTGGGCTATGGGTGGTATGAGGATGAATATGAAAAAATTATGCCCATCTTTGATCAGAAATCAGTGAGTTCTTGTGATCTAAAACACATGGCATTGTCCATTACTAGTTTGATAGGAACACCAAATCTAGTCACTACATTATTCATCAAGAATTCAATCACCACTGTACTTATATCCTTCTTAGTTGGGGTTTCTTGAATCCACTTAGTAAAATAATTAGTAGCAACCAATATCCAACTATGTCCACTGGATTTTTCTACAAATTCTCCAATAAAATCAATACCCCACATGGAAAAAGGAGCCTCTACAACCACAAGGTTTAACAATAATTCTCCTAAGAACTTCAGCTTATTTGAGAACCTCTGGCATGGTTTACACCTCCTAAAAAATGAATGAGTGTCCTTAAACAAGACATGCCAATAATAACTAGCCCTTAGAATTTTGTGAGCTGTTGCTTTGGCTAAATGATGCCCTCCACATAATCCTGAGTGCATTTCATTTAGAATTTTCTTAGATTGCCCTTTATCCAAACACAAGAGCAATATTCCATCATTATCCTTCCATTATAAGTCACCTTTCAATAATACATACTTTTGAGCCTATAATTTAAGGCTCCTCTTTTGATTGTCATTCAAACCCTTTGGGCAACTAGAATTTTTGAAAAAAATGTACAATATTGGTATACCATGGCTACACCTCAGTTCTAGTAACCGTTCCTCCACCTATGGCAACATTATTCACTTGAAATAGGTCCATATTCTCTTTTGTCATTAATTTTTCAAGTCCCAAACCTCTAACCAACTTGGTTATATGAAGGTCCAAGTCAAACTCTTGGATTCTATTAATCCACTTGCATCTTTTACCTGTGACCTCACTTTTAACAAGAATATCTTTTACCACAACATGAGGAACATATGCATTTACCTTAGCACAAACTAGATAAGGTTTGAAAGCCTTAACTGCCTTTACCAATGCATTGGCCTATTTTTCCATTAGCTCACAGTTTAACTCAACTAACTGTAATGACTTGCTAAAGAAGGCAATGGGATGCTCAAATAGTTCCCCATCCTTTTGTAATAAAACTACTGCAATAGTGTGAAAAGATGCAAAAGAAAATAAGGAAAAAGGTTTGGAATAATCAAGAGATATTAAAACTGGGGCTTCTTGGATTATTTTCTTAATCTTTTCAAAAGCTTCTTGTGCTTCTTGACTTCAATCAAACTTTACATCCTTTTTTAAAAGCTTGACTATAGGCTTGACCAAC
This sequence comes from Chamaecyparis obtusa, assembly GCA_027943335.1. Classification (NCBI taxonomy): domain Eukaryota; kingdom Viridiplantae; phylum Streptophyta; class Pinopsida; order Cupressales; family Cupressaceae; genus Chamaecyparis; species Chamaecyparis obtusa. The sequence continues at coordinate 408,375 of BSBK01004867.1, forward strand.
TCTGCAAAGTTAGCAATGAACCTCCTAACAAAATTGATCTATCCAAGGAATGACTGTACACCTTTAAGGTTTTCAGGAGCAGGGACCCTTTTAATTTCTTCAACTCTTTTAGGATCAATTATACTCCTTCTTTAGACACTATAGTCCCTAATAGATTCCCTTCAGTAACAACAAAATGAAATTTCTTAGGATTTAATGATATGCCAAACTCCAATGCTTTGACTAGGATCTTCTCTAAGTGACTACAATGGTCATCAGCTCTCTTAGAATAAGCAGTTAGATCATCTTGAGAACATTGATAAGATCTTTGAAAGCTACATCCATTGCCCTTTGAAAAGTTGCTCCAGCATTTTTTAAACCAAAAGGCATACAGACATATACATAAGCTCCCCAAGGAGTAGTAAATGTTGTTTTGAACTATTCTAATTCTTTAACCAACACCTAGTTATATCCTGAGAAACCATCCATCATGGCTAATAACTCACAACCAGTCACTCTATGAAGCATAACCTCCATATTAGGAAATCCATAGTTGTCCTCTAATGAAGCAACATTCAGGTTCCTGAAATCTAAACATAGCCTTATGTCACCATTCTTCTTCCTAACTGGTACCAAGTTAGAAACCCAAGATGAATGCCTTATGGGTTCAATAATGCCAACATCCCTTAACTTGGTTAGTTCTATTTGCATTTTAGTTCCCAGCAAGGGGTTGATAGGCATTTGTTTCTACCTAAAAGGTTTGTTATCTTCTTTTAAAGGAATTTCATGCTGGATCAAGTCTACCCTATGCTTTGAGGTCATCATAAGACCAGAGAAATACATGCTTATATATTTTTAGCAATCTTATCAAATTGTCTCTCACCTCCCTACTCAGCTTCTTTCCAATATACACTAACTGAGGGGATGTCTCTGATCCTAGGTTTATCTCTTCTAAATCGTCAACCTTAGCTTTGGACTTTTGTGACATGTAATTGTCATTTATTTTGAACATGCCTTCTAATTCAACTAACCCCTTAGGAATATGGTTGGAAGCTAGCTAAACAATTTCATTTCCTAGGATACATTTCTTTCCATCAAGAACCTCTTGATGGGCATTAAAATCAATCTGTTGTCCATCATACTGATCCAAGCCTTGAATAAACCTAAGGATATCATTATCATCCTCAAAGACTTGCCAATTATAAAAATTTTCAAGCACTTCAGGTCTACTTTTGACTTCTAACATTGATACACCAGCAAGAGTGACATCATTATTCTTTAATGCAACATTTTCAAGGAAATCTACCATGACATTTTTTGACCTTTTTACCCAGAGAATATTGAAAGCATCAAATAATTCTACTCTATCCTAGACATCATATCTATACAATTTAAGTCTGTCATCCTTGGTAGCATACTAGGATCTAATCTAAGCAATGATTAATTGGGAATCTCCATTAACTTTCAAACATTATATACCATGTTTTATGGCAATATCTAATTCCAATATCAAAGCCTCATACTCAGTAGTATTATTAGTGCAATGGAAGGTCAATAGAAAGGAGTATTTAAAAGTAGTACCTAATGGGGATATAGGAAATACACCAGCTCTTGGGCCTTCTTTAGAGCATCCTCCATCAAAGTACAATTTCCATAGTCCATCTTGCTGCAATAGAAGCTCATTAACAATTGGATCAATATTTTTAAGTTGTGGCATAATTTCCTCAACCATGAAATTTTCCATGTCAATGTCAACACAATAATTTAGATCTTCAGGTGCTACCATTTCAATCATGATAGAAGAGAAAGGCTCTATGTAAAACTTTACCTCAGTACCATTTATAGGTATTGTAGCATATGGCATATCAAGTTGCTATTTTTCTCCTACTGCTGCTACCCATTGTCTTGATAGTAGCATACCATAATGAGACTTGGTATCAACTACAACTACATCCATCTTATAAGTAGCCTCAGGGAATGCAACAATTTTCACTTCTATTCCCACCAAGGTTCCTACCAAAGGGACTTCTCTATTATCCATGGCATAACATCTACCATTGGATGTATCAACTTGAAGTCCTAGCTCCTTCATAACGTGATAGGGCATCATAGTAGTTGCAACACCAGAGTCTATCATGCAATTTTTTAGCAACAAATTATTTACAATCAAAGTGAAATAGAAAGGATCTATTGATGATGGTTCTTGAGTCACAATATTTCCAACACAAAAGTTAGAAATCTCCTTAGTTACCTTAGGGCTATCCATTGACTTTCCCTTTTCTAATACAATAGGGATATCTCCCTGTTTATTTATCAAATCCAAGGAAGTTGCCTTATGCTCTTTTATCTTTAACGTTTCTAACAAGGGGATTGAGACCTTCATGTGAGACAATGCATGTCTCATGTCAAAAGTTGGGGGTTCAGTAGAAATCAAACAAGTCTTTTCCCCTATGAACCTTTTTTTTCTCTTTTTTGTGGTAACTTCCTCATTCTTTTTTACATTTTGAACAAGAATGGGCTCTTCTTTAATGTTGTTACCACTTTTTCCTTTAATAGGATTTGGTTTAGGAGAAACCTTATTTAGAGGATTATCTTTAACAAAAATTAACCTTGGTACTCCTTGATTAGCTTCTACTCTTCTATTCCTCAAGTTATATGAGGATCTGGCTTGAGAAATGGCAGCCACATTCAAAGTTCTGATTTCTTCCTTACTGGGCTTTCTCTAGTGAGCACCACTTAATTCTTGTTTGATCACATTTGGCTTGAAAACATCATTATAATACTCATCTTGATCAGAATGGGTAAAAAATTGTTGCTCATGTCTTGGGAAATTTCTTCTCTTTTGATCAACATCGACAAGTATGTTCTCATCTTCTGAAGATGAAAACTCTTCCACCTTTTTAGTGGTAAACATGTTAACTATAGGCTTTTCAGATCCTTCATGATCTCCTACATGTGGGCATTCTACTTCTTCTTCCAAAGATTGGGCCACAACACACTGATAAGGTGAGTGTGGCATATTACAAGACACACACCACTAACAATTTTCTACATTATGTGCTACATTTTTCTTTAAAGGGTCAGGGGTATCCCTTCCCTTTTGAGTTTCATGTGTATCAAAAATAGGCTTCCCATCCTTCCAATTTGTCTTGTAGGGCTGACCATGTAGACTAGTGAATCTTTCCTACCTCTGATATGGTGGTCTATTATCCTAAAAAACTCTCCCACCCTTTTCTAATCTGGTAGAAAGATCTTTGACAACATTGGCCAACTTGTCAACCTTGTCATCTTTTTTGGTTGGTCCTACAACATGTGGTTTGGTTTCTTTCCACAATCTTCCTTCATCCATCTTGTATATTTGACCAGATGCTTTCCTATTACTCTCAATGTTTGTTTCTAACTCGAAAGCATCTCTCAAAGTATGTGGGATTTTGTCTCTCAAGAGATAAGATATTTTACCATCCAAAGCATTAAAAAATGTGGTTAAGAAAACCTCATCATCCAATCTTAGGACTTGAAATAATTTATACATGGCCTTTTGAAACCTACAATTGAATTCTCACATGCTCTCATTTGAATGCTTTTTGATGTTATTGAATTCATTGCACATATAACTAAAATTGACATGTTCAACATACTGCTCTTTAAAGATTCTCATAAATTCATCCCATGAAGTAATGCTATTTTCAGGCAAATCCCTATACTAATCTCTAGCATCTTCTATTAATGACTGAACAAAAAGTTTCTTTACAACATCTTCATTCTCAATTTCATAGTCATTTACTTTATCTGTAAAAGACTTAAGATGCTCTTGATATGTGATAACATTGTTACCTGTGAACTTAGGGATTTTATCTCTTACCTCATTTGGGATAACATTCGGTTGACCAGGAATACCATCAAAGAATAATACTCAGTATCTATCCAAATGAACTAGCCTCCTTTGAAAATTTTGTGGAGCCTGGGCTCCACCACATCCATTATTTTGATCAAACACATTTCCATTGGGACCACCAGCCAATGGGAGTGTTGGATTTATACTTTGAACTAGTCCTTGGACCACTTGTTTGGGGCCTAAAACTGGGAAACTTGGCATTGAACCACATGGTTGGTTTGGTGGTACTGTCCCAACAATAACAGGGACTGAGCTTCTAGCAGTTGTATTCATGTTAGCATGTAGGAAATAAAATTTCCTTTTCATCTCATTTGCATAAACCTCCAATTCTAACTTTTCTAATTGGATAGACAAATCCTCTTTGGCCTTTCTAGCCTTTTTAAATTCTAAGTTGGCCTGAGAAATAGCATTAGGAATAACATCATTCCTTTTGGATTCATTTATGTTTATTCCTACCACCTTTTTTCTTCCTTTTTCAGATGCATCCCTAAAGTTAGTTCTAAGATCTTCATTTCTTTTAATCTTTGATGGATGCAACTGCCTTACAAAAGGGCCTTCACCCTCAAACTCTTCTTTCTTAGGAGTTGGCTCATTGTTACTAACTTGTTACCTCAAAACTCCCATATCACCAAATAAATCACTTTCTAAACCCTTAAATTCCTGAATTAGATTTTTTTCTTTGAGCTCATTATTCTTTTTCTTTCTCATGAGTTCTTGTCTCTCCATGAGTAACTCATAAAATTTTTGCTCTCACTCTTTTCTTTTCTTAGAAATTTCTAATAATTGTTCCTGCTCTTTTTTCCTCAAATCTATAGCTTCTTCCCACAACTTCTTAGAATCATGAGAAGTAGTCTCAATAGTAGAGGTTTCTCCTATTTGGTCTAAACTTTCACATTTAGGGAAAAACCCTATATCTATGAATTCATCTTCCCAAGGAGGACTAACTGAATCAGGGTTCATTCTTCTAAGAAACTTGGGGTTTTTAGAAAAAGAGGGAACTTCTTTTGGAATAGGTGTCGAATCATTCACTTTAGATGGTCTTGGAGAACTACGGTTAAACAGACTTCTTTTAGACCATTGATTTCTACTAGGTGTGTGAAGCTCATCACCTATATTTCTTTCTGGGTGATCCTTATAATATGACTCAGTATATCTTTGTTGACTCATGGTAATTTTGACAAGATACTTTCACAAATTTATTTATGCTAAACTAGCAACTGGTAAACATAGATTTTAGATTCACCACCCACAGAACTTGTGGGGATAAATTTTGTAAACTGGTCTTTTATGTAAAACAACAATCAGCTAACAAGAAATTATAACAAGCTTATTGTAAAAATATTTAAAGTCCCCAGTAGAGTCACCAATTTTGTTAGTGCTTAAAGATGCAGATGATCAATACCGATTAGAACAATCTGATACTTAACTCTTGTAGTTCCAACAGATGCACCTATCAATACTAAACACTAAGGTGTTAAGGATTTATATCCTTCTTCACTTTGAGCTTCAAGCTCGAGTGAGGGTACCTATTAGATTCAATTCTTCAAAGAATCACAATAATAATCTGCATACTTGATATAGATAAGTGTTGAAATTGAAATTGAATAAATTGTTGTATTGTCATTGATGTCAAACCTTAACTGGTAAGACTATTCCTATTTAAGAAAGTACTATATCTATTTGAGTGTTGCTAAGGGGTAGGCAAGGTTGGTAACAATAGTACCTAAGGAAAGGTTGAGTTATCTTGATACTTCAATGAACACTTGATTATGTGGCACAATGATAAGACAATGTATTGTTTATCTAAGTAAGAATGAAGACTAAACTGGTAGGCTTAACCGAGCAAAAGTGAAGAAATATAGTTTAAGCCGAGTGTTGTTTGTGTTGACCGAGCTAGTATATGTCAGGTAAAATCAGTGTTGACCGAACACCAGTTAATTATTGAGGAAGATAGTGTTAGCCCAGGAAATAGTTTATGTGGTGACCGAGCTTTCTAGAGAAGATCGAGAAGTTGAACATAGTATTGACTGAGTGTTAGTATTTTGCATTTGAGGAAGAATTCAGATTTCCAGCGGACATCATTGAATTCTTGGATTATATAAAATGTGTTGACTTTATTTATTGATTGTATGAAAGTATTTAATGCACTGTAAAATGTTTTATTGTAAATCTTTTAAGAGATTCGAGATATTTCTAGAAGGATAGCCGAAGAACATAATGTAGGATGGATTCAATGAATCTAACCTAACCCTAAGATCTATGAAGGAGATTAAGGGACAAAAGATGTATTGACCTAATAGAGAAAGTATTAAGGAAACCTAAGCAAGTGGTTGTCAAGGAGTAGATGCTGGAAGTATTGTTTATGTTATTGACTATCTAAGTAGAGAAGGCTGAAGGAGAAGTGTTGTGATTGCTTGAAGAGAGTTCTAAGAAGATCAGTGATGGAGATGGAAAAGGTTCATAGTCAATAAGCTAGCATATGTGTATGAAATTGGATCTGATATTTGCAAAGTGAGTTGTATGTTTTTCAGATCAATACTACTGCTACTTTCTAACCATTGTAATAGTCAAAATCCTTTTAACAGAGGTTGACCTAACAGTCATAGGTATAAATCCTTTGAACAAGGTTTCATTCTAATGGAGTGTATGTAAGTCCTATAACAAGGCACACTTTTAACAGAGTGGTTTAAATCCTTTAACCGGGTCACACTTGACAATGTGTTTGTAACCTTTGACAGGGTTGGATTTTCACGAAACTCACTTCAGAAGAGTGAACATAATAGTAACATGTTACAAAGTGGGTTTTCCCTAATTGGGTTTCCACTATAAATCTTGGTGTTGATACTTGTGTGATTGTTTTGGTTTGAACATTTCTATGTTTTACAAGTCAGATGCTATTGGATAAGTGGACTGCACTATTGTATGTTTCTGTTATGCAATCAGTAATGACCAAGTAGGTGTTGCTTATTAGATCTGATTTGTTGAAGAGTTTAAAGTTTGTTTTTATACATCTAGACTTGAGAACAACTGATTCATCCCCCCTCTCTATTGTTCTAAATCATATTAACAATTGGTATCAGAGTTGTTGGTGCTTACAGAGAACAAGTTTGAAGGTACTTGAAGCAAATGATCAAGATGTATAAGAAGGAGGTACCAAAGCTGAATAAGGAAAACTTTCATGCATGGAAAATGTTGGAATTAGGAGAGATAGGTACTAAGAGGGGAGGGGTGAATTAGTGTCTTCAAAACTTTACTTGTAAAACCTTTCAGATCTATAACTGTGTACTATGATAACAAATCAAAATAACTTGAATCTAATTGCATAAATCAATCATCTAGTTAACTTAAGTAAGTCAAAAACATGAAATCAATATGACAATCACATAATACAAGTATTTTGGTAATGCAGAAACCCTTGTAAGAAGGTAAAAACTGCGGTGGTGATGACACCCAAAAATTCTTCACTACTGCAGATAGAAAAGATTTGCTTGTTAAGGCTACAAGTTTTGGTCACTTCTGGTGATCTTACCATGTTAGGAGTAACATATTAGATCAGCTAGATCTACCTAGTTATAGGATTTTGAAAACACTAATGAAGTGTGTACTCAGTTAAGAGTTCTACATAAGACTGTTAAGTCTACTCTGTTAAGAGATTTTATCAAAAAAACTCTATTACAATTATCCGAGAGTAATAGACAATTATCTGCTAGTTGACAAATCAATTGTTTGAAATAGATCAATAAATGCTTATAAAAATATCACCTTGACTGTGATGATTCATTGCTTTGTTATGCTTGGTAGCCTTCTCTGATTCTGCTCAATCTGATATGCTCTGTACTCTGTTTTGCTCTGTAAACTGATTGACTTGAAGTTAGGCAATGACTTCAAGTGCTCTGTGATTCATATATATCAGTTCACCAACCTCATAAAATGATGTGAACATACAAAATATATAGTGTTCTATTTTTTCCGCTTTAGCAAAAATTAGGTTACAAAAATAATCATAACCCTAAGATCTATGGTGCAAAATTAACCTAGATCAACTATTACAATAAGATAAACATTACATTTAATGAGTATCTTTTACAATAAATGCTCCTCGATCTTGGTAAACCATTTTATGATCTATTGTAACCATTTGCATAGAAGAATGTGCCATTTTAGATTACTATGACATTTTCTATGATCATCGGTAAACACTGTATAAACTACTCAGTGTATACTGTGATGCTCAGTGTTTACTATCCATCGGTGTCGGTGTCGCTGGTGCTCAGTAAACTATGTGATGCTCGGTGTAAAGGCTTTACCGACTACTCTATCTTACTTCTGGTTACTGACCAACTCAATATAAGTGATCGTCTGACCTGTTTAATATCCTTTGATACTAATGACAACCTTAAATGCTCAATAGAGATTAAAAATCTCCCCCTTTGGCATTAGTATAAAAAATTTGAATGTATATAGACAAAATGTTTCTATATATTCCTTATATCTCCGCCATATACATATCCATAACAATAAAAAATTTCTAAGTACAAAGTACTCCCCCTCGGTGCATGCTCCCGGTAGTATGTAATATACATATCAAAGTATACTTATTTGGCATATACATGTTTTCCCCCTTTTTGATAATAATGCCAAACACAAAAAAATAATGTAGACTTACATCTTATAAAAAATGTTTTGATGGGTTTTCTTTACAAACTGCAAGAGGTTGTCCCACTCGTCTTTCAAGTTGGTAAGAGAAATATTCTCAAGACTGACTTGTGCATGCATGTCAAAGATATTATTTAACACTAAAATCTTTGGTGTTGCTACAAGTTGTTCAGCTTTGACAATATGAGTTTCAAAAAAATTTAGGTAGGGAGTGAGTTCTATTTGTAACTCTGTGACCTGATCAATGATTTTCTCTTCTTGTTTTCTTAGATCTGCTATCAACCGCTAGAGTTCCTAAACTTGGTTAATATGCTTTAAGAAAGCATTCGACTTGGTTATAGCTGCTTGTGTACTCAACTTTATTTCTACTTCTAAACCTTTTATCTTTTCATTGACTTCTACAGTGAAGGTGTCTCAAGTACAAAGCTTGATAAAAAATTAGCAGATTATCTGGGTGATAGATTTTGCCTCGGTAATTACCTCAAATAATTTTACCTTTTTTAGTGCCACTTCTATGCTAATCCTTTCTACCAATTTATCCTGAATCTTTGATTCTACCCTTTCTTCTATTCTTTTGTCTGCATCTATATCAGGCGCATTGATTTTGTCAGCGAGTGTAGCAAGTTTATCTATGATGGGAGTATTCTCATCAATATTTGTCTCTGGTACTATCTGTTGTAGAATATCCCTCACATCATGTAACACTTCTTTTCATTTGTGTTCTTGCCTTAACTTTTCTTGTGCCACTTTCCTTGAGCATAATTCCCCATATCTACTTAGTTCCTCGAGGCTTAGGGTTCTTGGGTCACATTTCGGTATAATTATGACTTCATCAATGGTGACCGGCCCTTTTCCTTTCTTCTTCTTCTTCTTGAGTGTAAGAGGTGACTTCTTCTCACTAATAACAATAGCTTTTTCTCCACTCTTTGGAGTATCTTTCCCCATTGACACTGTATCTTCCTTCTTCTGCTCCTTGGTAGATGGTGTGGGAGTCTCGGTTGTAGTGTCAGGTGTGTTCACCTTGGTCGACTTTGTTTCTTTTGGTTCCTTTGTTTCTATTGATTGTGCCTCTATTTTGGTAGGCTCATTTATATTTGTAGGTTGCTCAGGTGCTTGTATCCCAGTTGTATCTTTATTTGGCTCGGGATGAGAAGCATTAGGTTGTACTTGTGAAAGTATTTCAATTGCCTCTGCAAGTATAGGAAGTTCACCCGATAGAGATGTGAACACACTATTAGTATCTAGTGCTTCATCTTTGTTTGGTGCAATAGTCACATCTTCATCATCCTTATCATCAGGATCACTGTTAGTGATGTCCTTAATGAATACATCGTCATCAATTTTCTTCTGCAAGTGGATCTTTACTTGATTCAGTGCATCTTGTGAAATTCTTATTTCCTCCTTTTGTTCGGTGATATCAATTACCTCGGTAACTGATATAGTGGTGTCCTTTAGCTTCTTTCCCTTGTCATCATCAATGTAAGTACCTTTACCTTTTGAACTATGTCTCTTCTTAGATAGTTTCAGGAATGCTTCCTGTTCAGCTTTCTCTTCTGCTTTCAAAATTGATGTCCATAGAGAATCACATGTGACATCCATATCAGCCACATTCTCATCCAATATCTGCATAGCTCTATTCTTGACTAGAAATCATTCTTGTTACTTTGTCAAGTATTCACTTACAACATCATAGCTGAAGTGTGAGGCTACAAAAACTAATGATTGTTCTCTTTTCCTTTTCTCTGTATCTAGTGCAATAGCCCATTTCTCATTTATTTTGTCATCTAATTCCTTTGGTAATTGACATGAGAATTCCATTGGTACTATCTTGAATTTAATCATCATCTGGATGATAACATGTTCTAGCTTTGTCTTGTCCTCAATTGACATTTTGTCAAATTTGCCTATGCCTGGATCTGCAAGATTTCCATTTTCAATTATATCTTCAATTATTTCTTCTATTGTACTTTCCTTGTTACGAACTATCTTGAATTGATTAGAATAATTTTCAGTCTCAGTCTCCTCTATATCTTCTTTACTTCTAGCCAATTTTCTCCTTTTCTTTGTTGCCTCAGCTACAACCTTTGTCTTTCTCTTAACATATTTCCTTGTCAGTGTAGCTGCCCTCATTTTCTTAACTTTTATTTCCTCTTTCATCAGAGGGGATGAGGCTACAGTTGATGACATTATTTTCATGCCTTTTTGTTCTGGTAACTACATTTCCTGTTCAACATTGGTGGGAGGAACTGGTGTGGGATACTTTTCTTTGTTTGACTTGGTCTCCTTGCTATCATAGGGCTTGTCAACCAACTACAACTAGCCTTCGGTTGTTTCTTTAACCAGTGACTCCGTAGATGAGGCTGATGCATTTCCATATCTTGTTGTGAGATCTTTTCTCATTTTGTTCGCCCTTCTAGACATTTTTCTGATCTCTATGTCTGTAGTGATTCGTGACTTAGCTTCCTCATATGTGCCAAACCTAGTGGCAATGATGTCTATTGGTAATGCCAGCAATGCATTAATATATTTCAAAGAGAAATCATAGTTCATTTCATATCCCATCGGTGCCAGCCATTTTGTTCTCGGTTCTACTGCCTTTATCATTGAGTGGTCTGTGCTGACTACAAAACATATGTCATTTTCAAATTTTCTCACTAATTCCCTTGGAATTCTACTCCTTTGATGCATTTTTGTCTAAAATTATTTGAAATATGCATCAAATTCCTTATTTAAATTATCTCCTAGAATTTTCATCATTTCACCAATTTGTGTAGTTATCAGTTTATCGGATTGCCAGTTTACTTTACCGATACTAGGTACATATTTTTATAGATAGAAAAATGTATAGACAAGCAGTGATTTGTACTTACATGTGTTGGATTTCTTTGATCTTATTGTCTTCATATTCTCTTGCAGTTGGTGTAATAGCAATTCGATAAGATCTACCTAGTGATCTTTCTTCACAATTTTATATGCCATGTCCACGACAGTGCAGGGTACACTGTTTAGTCTGCTAGATTGAAATATCTTGTACCCAATGACATGTGCTATGAATTTTATTGCTGGGCCTGTGATGGTTGAGATTTTTAGTGCCCTACTATCCCATTGAGCTCCAGTGTTATTTTCAACATCAGGACGAGATGAACTTTGAAAGGCTTTTGCTTTGTCAGTTGTAGGGTACCCAGTAACCCTACTGATAATATTTTTTGTGACCTCAATAGGTTTGTCTAGCTAAATTTCCCATCATGAAATCTACTCAATACAATTCTTATCCAGTCAGTTTTGAAAGATTGTGGGTAGTGTGTGACGCATGATAACTCTAAGTTCTCAATCTTCTCATATTCGGATTTTAACTTTCCATCTGGTCCACAAACTTGTTGATAAGTAGAAATGGTCTTAAAATCACCTACTTCTCTAATTTTTCAATGAATGTAGGCCCTAACATCTTCTATTAACAAAACCCTATCTGGAATACTAAAAAATGTGCCCATATCATTCATTTGTGCTGCAACCTTGAGATGTGGTTTGAATTTGGCCTTGGCAAAATTAGCCCTAGCAATTAATTCTACTTCCTCCTCAATGTTTTTCTATTTTCTTGTAGTTGATGTTGATGCCATAAATTGTTTCTAGGGTTTCAGCAAGCAATAAATAACTAGTGTTCGGTAGGCAAATGAACTTACTCGATATCGTCGAAGAATTGTTGTTGGTTCGATCTACATTAGCTTTGAATCTTTTCTAGAAAATCTTTAGCTCGACCTCTTCTCTGTAAAATCTCTATTCTTCAAAATCGCAATGTAACAATGAACTCTATTTCTGCATATTTATAGACTTTTTCTATATTCCCACTCAAAATTTGGTGCATTAAATGTGTGACCTAACTTTTGATACGAAACAGCTGTCAGCTTAGTAATATCTACAATTTCCTTTGCTCTGTTAACATAGAATTGCTTCATCAGTTTGCACTGTTGTCGGTTAAGCTTGTATAGTGATTACCGATAGGTAATCAACTCTCGTTTCTTCTTTTACCGACTATGTGACATTTGCAAACTCACAACACATAAACCATAGTGCATCTTTATTCATGTAGATTTGGTATTTGTACATCATATATAAGGAATTGTATGTAAAATGTGATCATTTGAAAATGTCAGTTCCATACATACCTTTGTCATCTTAAGTGAAGGTATCGATGTCACCCAATCTAGTGGACGAGGTTTCACCGATAGTGTTACTTGACTCATCATTCTCATTAGATGCCTTCTTCCATATTGTGTTCCTTAACTTTGTAATTTCTGCAATGTTATATCCACTCTGAAATATATGGTTTTCATCTGGTGCTCGGTCTTTGCAATTCTTGCTTAAATGACTGACCTTGTGATAGTGTATACATGCCATTCCTACATTTGTATAGTTTCTTGTTTGTCCAATCCAACTCTTTTTGTAACATTTTGCTGCAATATGTCCATACCGACCACATACAACACAATTTGTCCATGTATTATAATCCCAAACATATGAGTTACCTTGTCTCTTTGATTGATATGGCTTTCATTGTAGTTTCTCTTTAGGTGTCCAGACTTGTTTCATTTTTGCCTTGTAGTCCCTTGCAGTGTGTCCATGCTTATTACAAGTATAGCATATTTTCTCCTCAGTAGTATTATTAGCAATGTCATTCTTCTTAGCTCTGCATTCATAAGATGGATGTCCAAACTTACCACGGTAATAACAATATCCTTTGAATTTAGGAATGATAGGAGGTTTACCTTGTGCTTTGCTTCTGCACACATTAGATGTATGTCCTGGTTTTCCATAGTGATAACATGTCAACACTTTACGTTTCTGACTTTGATTGTTGTTGACTTCTTTAGCTTGTTGTGATGATTCTCCCTCACTGGTGTAGCCTATACCGGCTCTGCTTCTGAATCTTCTCTGATTAGTCAAGAAATCATCAATATTTTTAGAACTATCCTCAACTATCTTCATCATTTCATTATGTTGCTTTTGTATCTTTATTTCATTTCTCAATTTTTCATTATCTTCTCTGAGTATTGCAACATCTTCAAGTCTTCTTGATAATTCTCCATTTACTCGGTTCATTTCTTGATTAACTGTCATCATCTAATTTGATAGTTGGAAGTGACGATCAGTGAGTCTCTGAATTTCACTTTCTTTTTCTTGGAGTTGTTCAATCATCAGTCTTCGGTCTTCAATAGCCAGATTCTAATCTTGTTTAGCTTGTCTAGCATTGTTCATGATTTCCACCATTCTCACCATCTGAGATTCATGACCGATTTGAAGTGCTTTCACTTGCTCAGATAGATGTTGATTCTTTTCAGACAAGTCAGAGATTATGCTTTCAGATCCATTAGAGATGCTTCCAAAGCTTGATCCAATATGATCAAATATTTCATCAATAGGTTCTTCATGATAACCGATTTCATTCTGCAGAATTGAAATATTCTTTCTTTCAACCAGTAATTTCTTCAATTCTTCATTGGCTTGTTTATATTGTTCCACAAACATCTATATTTGTATTTACTGATTCTCAATAGTCTTGTCAAGCTTGTATATCTCCATGGCGTAGATCTTTACCCTTCAGTGGTTAGATTGTTCAACAAGAGAACTGAGCTCTGATACCAATTGTTGGAATTAGGAGAGATAGGTACTAAGAGGGGAGGGGTGAATCAGTGTCTTCAAAACTTTACTTGTAAAACCTTTCAGATCTATAACTGTGTACTGTGATAACAGATCAAAATAACTTGAATCTAATTGCATAAATCAATCATCTAGTTAACTTAAGTAAGTAAAAAACATGAAATCAATATGACAATCACATAACACAAGTATTTTGGTAATGTAGAAACCCTTGTAAGAAGGTAAAAACTATGGTGGGGATGACACCCACAAATTCTTCACTACTGGAGATAGAAAAGGTTTTCCTGTTAAGGCTACAAGTTTTGATCACTTCTGGTGATCTCACCCTGTTAGGAGTAACATATTAGATCAGCTAGATCTACCTAGTTATAGGATTTTGACAACACTAATGAAGTGTGTACTCAGTTAAGATATTTACATAAGACTGTTAAGTCTACTCTATTAAGAGATTTTATAAAAAAAACTCTATTACAATTATCAGAGAGTAATAGGCAGTTATCTTCTAGTTGACAACTCAATTGTCTGAAATAGATAATTAAATGCTCATAAAAATATCACCTTGACTGTGATGATTCACTGCTCTATTCTTCTTGGTAGCCTTCTCTGATTCTACTCAATTTGATAGCCTCTGTACTTTGTTATGCTCTGTAAACCAATTGACTTGAAGTTAGGCAATGGCTTCAAGTGCTCCATGATTCATATAGATCATTTCACCAACCTCATAAAATGATGTGAACATACAAAATATATAGTGTTCTATTTTTGCCGCTTTAGCAAAAATTAGGTTACAAAAATAATCATAACCCTAAGATCTACGGTGCAAAATTAACCTAGATCAACTATTACAATAAGATAAACATTACATTTAATGAGTATCTTTTACAATAAATGCTCCTTGATCTTGGTAAACCATTTTACGATCTGTTGTAACCATTTGCATAGAAGAATGTGCCATTTCAGATTACTATGCCATTTTCTGTGATCATCGATAAACACTCTATAAACTACTTGGTGTATACTGCGATGCTCAGTGTTTACTATCTGTCGGTGTTGGTGTCGGTGTCACTGGTGCTCGGTAAACTGTGTGATGCTCAGTGTAAAGGCTTCACCAACTGCTCTATCTTACTTCTGGTTATCGACCAACTCAATATAAGTGACCGACCGACCTATTTAATATCCTTTGATACTAATGACAACCTTAAATGCTCAATAGAGATTAACAACAAAGCTTGATGAAGCTACATTTGGCCAGTATTGGTGATTTTGCAAAGTATTACATTGAACATGACTATGCCACACTTGTTTCACCTCTAACTGCCGAGGAAATGAAAGCTAAATAACTGCACAACCAAGCAATGTTGGAGATTGTGTCTACCCTAAGTTTTCCAAAATTTGAAGACATCAAAGACTGTAGTACTACAAAGAAAATGTGGGACATCCTTACAAACATTTATGGCAGTGACATAAATGTGTTGAGAGAAAATGATGAGACCCTAAGAGGTAAATTTGATGAAATGAGAATGCAATAAGGTGAGAATATTGCACAATATTATGGTAGAATAAAAGAAGTTGTTAATGCTATTAGAGGAGCAAATGGAAATATTGAGGATGAAACTGTAATAGGAAAAGTATTGAGAACTCTGCATCCTATCTATGCAATCAAAATTTCTGCAATTTAGGAATCTAGATGTAACTCTACTAATGCTCTTACTTTAGAAAGTTTGGTTCGTAAGCTTACTACTTTTGAACTTTCTAACTATGACAACTTCACTGTTGGTAATATTGAATCTTCTTTTAAGTCACAAATGGTTCTGAGTAAGTCAAAGAAGGAAAAATAAAGATGCATCAGTGAAAGTGAAAGTGAAAGTGACAGTGACACATCTGATGAAGAACTTGAGGATCTAGAAGCTCTTATGGCTAGAAGACTGAAAAGGGGAAAAGGAAGGTACAAAGGTAAATTCCCTATTATATGTTTTTCATGTAATAAAGTTGGTCATATAGCTGCTAGATGTCCTACCAGGGATAATAAGGATGAATAAAAAGACAACAAGCATAAAGACAAAAGAGAAGATAGAGGTTACCAAAGATACAAGGAATACAAAGGAAAAGGTAAGAAATCTCGTTACATTGCCGAAGAAGAGACTGACACTGATAGTGATGATTTTGAAATTGAGGTTCTCTATGTTGCAATGAAAGATGAATTTGATGAGGATGAGAAAACTGCATTGATATCTTATGTGAACAAAAATGATAAATGGATTATTGACAGTGGTTGTTCACATCATATGACTATGTTAGAAATAGGGAATACCGAGAGGGGGGGTGAATCGGTATTCTACAAACTTTATCTTTTGCCCAATTATGGATATAATAGATTATATTTATACATGCATAACATAAGAAGCTAAACAACATGCATAACAATAAAGAACTCATAACACATTATTTGTTCTCGAGGAAACCTTGGCCAAGGGAAAACCCTGGTGGGGATGGTACCCACAAAGATCTACTAATCAAAAGTATCCTATTAAGGATGTTGACCTTGTTAGGAGTCTATTAAAAGCATATAGTGTATCAGTCCTGATTAAGGGACTATAGGCCTTGTTAGAAGCCTCAACCCTGTTACGAGTTGTAGTACAAAATGTGATTACCAGATGAGCCCACTGCCCAAACAAGTAATGTACAATATACACTAATTACAAAATAGGTTAAGGTACATAACCTTATACTACTTGCATCAATATCAGTTCACTGCTCTTTCACTATCACTATTACATAAGCTTCATATACTTCACTTCATATCACTTGTCCACACTATTGTGTTCTTACTTCTTACTTCTTACTTCTTACAATAATATTACAATTAAAATTACATTTATACCAATATATTTATCCAAGAGTTAAAATCTAGGATGTCATCCCTTTATATTGTTAAGTCATTATTTTGATAAACAAAATAATCCCTTAACTCTTTACTAGTTCTGTCTTCATATTCTATTCTGTCGGCTTCACACTGTCTTCGGTAAAACTATCATAACTTCTTCCGTACATGTCATAATAACTTATTGTCTGAGATGGGTGATCAATAGATATCATAGAGTCTATGTTCAAGTGTGCAAGCACCGAACTTACTCTAGTCAATGTCGCAAACAAAAACTATGTCCAGGTTCACTGGTAAAACACTGTCTCACACTTAGACAAGTTTGCAATGCACTCTATCATACTTGCTCTCTGACCTATGTGATCTTCATGTGGATCATATGTTTCCATAATGACAACATCTATGTAATCAACTTAGCCAAATTGCCAACAATCTCCCCCTTTGTCATTGGTGGCAACATATGAGAAAATTGGCTAAGTGTACAACTCAAAATTTCAAAAATGTTCAAAATTGTGGCCATAGTATAAAATGCATACTATCCTTATAACTCCTTAAAAAAATTAATATCTCTAATATAGTACTCCCCCTAAGAGTAACAACCCTTATCATATACTATCAATTTTCTTCTATATATCTCTCCCCCTTTGACAATAATGACAAAATAAGGTAGGGAGGGTTACAAAATTGTTTCACAAAAAGTTATACCTCAATTCATTTATTGCAAAGCCGGTAGGCTTGCAACACAATTTGAAAAATCTATCTTCATGGATTCTATCTCCTTTTCCCATGATTTCTTAATGGAATATACCACATTAAGTAGTGCGCTCAGTCCATAAGAAGCTATTTCACATGCTTGGAGGTTTTCAAAGTTAAATTTCTGAAAAGATGTCTTAGTTGAAAGACATTCTTCCAACTATTCTTCAATTATGCTCAACTTCATAGAAGTATGCTCTCTCAAAAGAGTGTATCTTCTCAATTTCCTATCTCTCTCATCTTGCACAAGTCTGATTTCATCATAAAGTTTCCTAACTTTCTTCTCAACATCACATACCTTCACATTGGGGCTAGACAGAAGTTTTGTTTCATTCAAAATTTCTGCTTCCTTTAACTTTATCTTCTGATCTTCCTCAGTTATCAAAGTCTCTAATTTTGTACACTGTATGTACAAAGATTTTCCTATTTCCAAATGCTTCCTCAAATCCTTGATACATATATCAAGAGTGTTGATATCATTTCTGATATTCTGACTGATGTTCAAAAGCATTCTAGCTTCATAGGCTGCTTGTGCTTTTACTTTTGCAATATCAACTAGGTTTGTGAATTCATTATCAAAGGTGCTCATTACCTTCTTTGCTTTCTCCATAGGGTCTACTTCTGAAATTTGTGTAGTTACAGTACTTTTTAACTTCTCAGTTAGTTCCTTCAAACACCCTTCAAGACTCTTAACTTTCTTATTCTTACCAATGATTTTATTCAAGGATGTGATCAATTCCAACTGATCATCATCATCTACTTCTTTTCCCAATTGCTCAATCATAGATCCAATTTGAGTCTTCCTTCCAGTCTTAGGAGTAAGACGGATATCTTCTTTGGTGGGAATGGGAACTTGTTCCTCTGTTACTAGTGATTCTACAACTGTGGTCTCTGTCATCTCTTCTTCTTTTTTAGCTTCCTGTTCTTCAAAGGCTGAATTGTCAATAATGTTCTCCAAATTCTTGAATACATTTTCATCAGTATCTAAGGTGATTTTTGTACCTTCTACATTCATTGTTTCATCTTCAATATTAATAGCTCGAGAAGAGGGAATGTCCTCTTGTACTTTCTCACCTGCTTGCTCTGCTACAATTGATGATTCTCCAACATATTCTACCATGACCTTGATAATAGCCTGTTCTATCTTAGAATTCATTTCTTCATACCTACCTCCCATAATCTAAATTGTTCTCCTTTTGGTTCTTAGATGGGTGCTTAGGGCTTTCATGATCTGATTGAAATGAGTTTCATCTCTTATTTCACAAAGCTTCCTCACAAGATTTTCTCTGATAGTTGCCTCTTCCTTTGATGCTCTCTTCTTCCTATTTAGAAGTTTGTTATATAGATCATCAGGTATCTATACTTGAATAGTATCACACTTCTTTCCAGTCAAAATCATATGCTTCACAACTGCATTTTCCAAATTAAGTCTATCAGTATAATCATAAAGATCATAATATTTGTTCATTCTTGCAAAGTCACCATTCTCAATAATATGCTCATTAAGCTTTTCAACTTTTGGTTTCCAAGTTTTCTTCTTAGTAGTGACATCATCTTTAACTTCTGCAATCTTTCTTGGAACTAGTTGCACTAGAGTTTTATGTCTCTTTCCTGGTCCAGTGGCACTTTCCTTAACTCTTTTGCTAGGTGTGGAGGAAGTGGATCTAGTAGACATCTTTTCTTCTATGTCCTTCTTAGGTACTTCCCCTTTCACCTTTACTTGTGGTTCTTCCTGTTGCACTGCAATTGATGATAAAGGAGGGATAGACAAAAATTCTTTTTTTCCACTCTCTTTGATTGCTGCCACTGTCTACTTTGCTACCAAAAACTCTCTCTCTGCCATTCCTATGTCTTTTAGGATTTTCTTAATAGTGCTCTCAACTCTCTTCTTAGAATGCTTCTCTTCAATTAGCATCTTTCTGGAGTTGAAGTTCTCCTCAAAGGTTCCAAACCTGTTACACTGAGTGTCCAACTTACACTTAAGTAACCTGCTAACATATTCTTCAGTCTCTACCTCAGATATTTCATAGCCAAGAGGGTCTATGAACTCTATTCTAGGCTCTACTACTTCAATATAGGTAAAGTCAGTATCCACCATAAAACATATATCATCTTTATATTTTTCAATAAGAGACTTAGGGATCCTTGATCTGCTAGACACAATATTCTAAAATTTCTTAATAACAAGTACTGCACTCTCATTTACATAGTCAATAACATGTCTTCTGTATACTAAGTTAATCCTTTCCATTATAGTTTGTCCATCATTCCAATCATTTCCTATGGTGTAAGGAAATCTCCTCAAAAGATGAAAGAACATATATGTGATTAGGGATGAGAACCTAAATTGTGTATACTTAGTTTTCTTGATCTTCTCCAAGTTCTCAAACAATTGAATTCTTAGAATTTCACACATATCAACTGGTACCTTGTCAACACACATTAGATAGGCTACATGTACCATTCCAGCTACCATGTCATCCTCTCTTGAATTTGCACAAAACTTAGTAGTTAGGATCTTGCATAAGTATCTCACATCATCTTGTTTGGTCTTACTAATCACAATTCCTCTACCATTATAGGATGAGTTTGTGTTGTCAATGAATGTTTTCCTCATGTTGTTATCATTAAAAGGAATAGCTCTAGTTTTAGATAATCTAGTGACTTCATGAATCAAATCAGTTGTAATATCTATCACTCTATCTTCTGGCCAAAACTTTCCATTATGAATTTTGCTCAAGATAATCTTAGTGCATTCTTCATTATCAAATTCATACTATAATCCATACTTAACAATTTCATTATGTTCCAAATATTCAAAACCTTATTTCAGAGTCATATCCTGATTGTAAATCTTCTGATATTCATCTGTGAAATCACTATCATTCACTGTCTCTAGTTTGCATCCAAGATAACTTCTGACATTTTCTAAGTGTAATACTCCGTCTGGTATGGATGATAATGCAAACCTAGGGTCTTCTTCCAAGGGTTCTACTGGTTCCCTTTTCAATTTAGGTCTATTCTTTTCTCTGACATTGTGTATTAAGGAAACATCCATGATTTCTTCAAATTCCTTTACTGATTCAAAGATTTGTCAAGTAAAATACCTTAATTTCATGATTTTAGGGCTTGTGTAGATTCGACACAAAATTCTTCTCCAAATCCTTGCAAAATGCTTTCAATCACTGCTCTCTGATCTCCTTGACACTTGAATTCACTTTTATGATCAAATAATACCGATCATAACCTTTTATTAATTCAATCTCACTTAGATTTGACATCGCATTCAATTCTTTTTCCGCTTCTTTCCATAAAGCTGTCTTTGCTAACCTGCAAAACTTAAAACTTCTTGCGATCTCGCAAAACATAATATTTTTCTTTGCACTCTTAACCATAGCATTAGAACATCATAAACTACCTTGCATTAACTATGTAAGACTCAGTTAATGATATATCTACTTCTATACTAAATCTAAGTTCCTATTCTACTACAATTTACATAAATTAAGTACTTTGAGATAGGTCAGGTAAAGATTCATTCTTACCTTTCAATACTTAACCTTCCTGATTACCTTCAATGTTGAATATGTCTTGTTGATCTATGATTTTGATAAACTTCACTTCATCTAAATTACTACAACATCCTTTCTGATTGTTACTTGCATCTTTATTTCTTCTTGCATGATTTTTGGGGTTAGGATTAGGATGAAAAACTCTATTGTTCATTTTGTAAAACCTTGCTGTATGTCCAATCTTGTTGCATATCTGACAAAAAATTCCATTGTTTCCATATCTTGGTCCAAGTTGATTGATTTGTGAACTGCAGTTTCTAGCAATGTGTCCAACCTTGTTGCATCTATAACATACTACTCCATTTCTTCTATTCATATCTTCAGTAGGTTTCTTATCTGCATTGTTAGTATTCCTAAACATTCTACTACCATCATTATTCTCAATAAATTTAGGTTTTTTACAATCAATAGCTCTATGTCCAAAACCATGACATTTGTAACAATAACCATTAAGAGGTTTAAATTGTTTACCTGTGCAATCTCTCTTCATATGACCAATAGTATTACAAGAAAAACATCTACCTTTGAATTCTCTTTGCATACCTTTGGGTGAATCCTCTTGCTTCGGTGATTCTTCTTCTTTAGGTGTATCTTCAGATTTATTTATCTCATCAGGCTTCTTCTCATCTATGCTTTTAGATATCTTCAGATCTGGTTCCTTTCCTTCATCATTTCCTTTGAAAGTGTTGAATCCAAGACCAGTCTTATCATAGAATGGTTTCTGATAAGATATTTGTTCATCAATTTTCTCACTAGTTGAATATAGCCTTTTAAGTTGTTGTTTGGATAGAGTCAGTTCACCTTTCACAATCTTATTGTATTTCTCAAGTTCATCATACTACAAATTGACTTTCTCAAGTTTAGATTTTAGTCCTTCATTTTCAATCTTTAGACTTTCATTCTCAGATTTCAGATTTGCTTCATTCTTTCCATTTCCATCTTTCAAACTAAGCTTCAAATTTGCTATCTTCAGTTCATGCTTAAGGATTTCATTTTATTTTTCCACATTGTCATCAAAAACTTTGGATTCCTTTTCAGATCTTAGATCTTCCAATTTGTTTTTCAGTTTCTCGATGAGGTTCTTTGCATCATCATACTTTCTTTTCAAAGTATCTTTTTCAATAGTAAGCAAGTCAATCTATTTAAGAGATTCTTCAAGATTCTTCTGTAGTTGATCCATATCCATAGAGATCTTACTCAAGCTGATAGGCTTTCCTTGAATGATTCTTTTACGAGTAACTCAGCTCTGATACCAATTGTTAGAAATAGGGAATACTGAGAGGGGGGGGGGGGTGAATCAGTATTCTACAAACTTTATCTTTTGCCCAATTATGGATATAAAAAATTATCTTTATACATGTATAACATAAGAAACTAAACAACATGCATAACAATAAAGAACTCATAACACATTATTTGTTCTTGAGGAAACCCTGGCCAAGGGAAAACCCCGGTGGGGATGGTACCCACAAAGATCCACTAATAAAAAGTATCCTATTAAGGATGTTGACCTTTTTAGGAGTCTATTAAAACAATATAGTGTATCAGTCCTGATTAAGGGACTATAGGCCTTGTTAGAAGCCTCAACCCTGTTACGAGTTGTAGTACAAAATGTGATTACCAGATGAGCCCACTGCCTAAACAAGTAATGTATAATATACACTGATTAAAAAATAGGTTAAGGTACATAACCTTATACTGCTTGCATCAATATCACTTCACTGCTCTTTCACTATCACTATTACATAAGCTTCATATACTTTGCATCATATCATTTGTCAACACTATTGTATTCTTACTTCTTACTTCTCACTTCTTACTTCTTACAATAATATTACAATTAAAATTACATTTATACCAATAGCTTTATGCAAGAGTTAACATCTAGGATGTTGTCCCTTTATATTGTTAAGTCATTATTTTGATAAACAAAATAATCACTTAACTCTTTACTAGTTCCGTCTTCATATTTTGTCCTATCGGCTTCACATTATTTTCAGTAAAACTATCATAACTTCTTCCACACCTGCCATACTAACTTGTGCTCTGAGATGGGTGATCAATAGACATCATAGAGTCTATGTTCAAGTGCACAAGAACTAAACTTACTCCAGTTAACATCACAAACAAAAACTACGTCCAGGTTCACTGGTAAAACACTGTCTCACACTTAGACAAATTTGCAATGTGCTCTGTCATAATTGCTCTCTGACCTGTGGGATCTTCATGTGGATCATATGTTGCCATAATGACAACATCTATGTAATCAAATCAGCCAAATTTCCAAAGAACTAGAGATAAGAGTAAGTTTGATATCTTAGATCATTATAAAGGTAGGAGTGTGAAATTTGGTAATGATGCACCATATCTTGTTAGAGGAAAAGGATTGATTAAGCTGACTGATAAGATCACTTGTGAAAATTCTTATTGGGTTAAGGGTCTTAACTATAATTTTTTGAGTGTTGCGCAACTTAATAGCATTGGCTACTAAGTGGAATTTCATCACAGGAAGGCCAAAATATTTGATGCCACTGGTGAACTGATTGGAAATGGAGAACAGACAAAAGGTAATTTGTTCTATCTAGACCTATCTGAAGAAACATGTATGATTGTACAACTTGATGATATTTGGTTATGGCATAAGAGGCTGTCATGTTAACTTTGATAATCTGGTAGAAATTAGCAAGAAAAAGAAAGTGAGAGGTCTACCTAGATTGAAGAAACCTGAGAATGTAATGTGAAAAGAATGTCAGTTGGGTAAGATGACTAAGTCTAGTTTCAAGAGAAAAACCTTTACTTCTAAGAATATCTTAGATTTGGTTCATACTGACCTTTTTGGACTGATGGGTGTACAAAGATACTGTGGTGCTAGATATTTTATCCTATTTGTTGATGATTATACCAGAATGATGCATGTAATGTTCTTAAAGGAAACATCTAATGCTTTTCAATTTTGGAAGTGGTATGTGGCTAAGGTTGAAGAAGAGACAAGTAAGAACTTGAAGTGTCTGAGATCTGACCGAGGTGGAGAATTTACATCAAATGAATTTAATGTATTTTGCAATGATAGAGGGATCAAAAGACATATGTTTGCACCTAGAAATCCTCCACAGAATGGTATAGTAGAGAGAAGGAATAGATCTATCTTGGACTGTGCAAGGACATTAATGATTGAAAAGAATGTTGCATAGAAGTATTGGAAAGAAGCTATGAGTATAGTTGTTTGTACTCTTAACTAAGTACATATAAAAAAAGGTATAAATCTAACACCTTATGAATTATGGCATGGGTATGCACTGAATGTAAAGTACATTAGAATTTTTGGAAGTAAGTGCTACATATTAAAGGATAGTAGAAATGGAAAATTTGATGCTAAAAGTGATGAGGGTATATTCCTAGGCTATTCCACAAAAAGTAAAGCTTATAAGTGTTTGAATTCTAACACTAACAAAGTTGTGGAAAGTGTGAATGTTAAAGTTGATGAGTATGCAGATAAAAATGAAGTTGATAGTAACAAAGAACCAGAAGATTACAGATCTTTTGTGTATATAGAGGAAGAAGAGGCAAGTGACAGACCTACACCTGATGCTGAGTCTCAGGTAAGCAATGCTGAGAATTAAGATAATAATTCTGAGAGAGAAGAAGAATGTGCCGAGTGATAGGAAGAAGCTGCCAAGTATCAAGAAGAGGTTGCCAAGCATTCAGAAGTTGAATCTGATAATCTTGTTGGTGAACCTGATGGGAAAAATGAAAGGAGAGTTGAACCTATTCTAGCACAATATGTAAGGAGACATCACAAGCCTAAATAGATCATTGGAGATAAAGATACTAGAATTCAGACTAGAAGCAAGGCAAGAGATCCAACATGTTTACTATGTGAATTTGAGCCTAAGACAACAAAGGAGGCATTAGAAAATGAAGATTGGATAGAAGCAATGAATGAAGAGATAGACTAGATAGAGAAGAATGATAACTGGACTCTGGTGCTAAGACCAGAAGATAAGAATGTCATTGGGACAAAGTGGGTATTTCGTAATAAGCTGAATGAACATGGTTAAATCAGAAGAAAGAAAGCTAGGCTAGTATGCAAAGTCTATGGACAAGAAGGAATAGATTATGGGGAGACATTTTCCCCTGTAGCAAGATTGGAAGGAGTCAGAACTCTGCTTACATATGCTGCCTATAAAAGTTTCAAAGTATACCAAATGGATGTTAAGTCTGCATTTTTAAATGTAATATTGGAAGAATAAGTATATATTGAACAACCAGAAGGATTTGTTGATCCAAACAGAAGACACATGGTTTGCAAACTGAATAAAGAATTGTATGGACTAAAGCAAACTCCCAGAGCATGGTATGAGAGATTACACAACTCCCTAATACAGATTGGATTCTCAAGGACAAATGACACAAGAAATCTATACATGAAAGATGAGGAAGGTAAAGGAATCTTGTTAGCTAAGATCTTTGTAGATGATATTATATTTGGTGGACAAGATGCCTTGTGTAAGAAATTTTCAAATGAAATGCAAACTGAATTTGAAATGAGTATGTTTGGGGAGATCAACTTTTTTTTTGGTTTACAAGTATATCATATGGAGAAAGGAATTTTCATCACCTAGTCTAAATATGTTCATGAGATACTGAAAACCTTTGGTATGGAAGATTCAAGGCCATTAAGTACTCCCATGGCTACTGGATAGAAGTTGTCTAAGAATGATGATGTTGTAGAAGTTAACCAGACTTTGTATAGATCTATGATCGAAAAGCTACAGTATGTTGTACATAGTAGACCAGATATTGCATTAGCTGTTGGGATTGTGGCAAGATTCTTTGCCAATCCTAAGGAAACTCACATGATGTCAGTTAAAAGAATCATGAGATATTTTAAAAGAACTACTGACTATGGATCTTACTACAAGAAGCATGACAAATTTGAATTGAGAGTGTATAAAAATGCTGATTGGGTAGGAAATGTAGATGACAGAAAGAGTACTAGTGGTGGAGCTTTCTTTCTTGGACAGATATTAGTTTCCTGGACAAGAAAGAAACAAAATTGCATTTCCCAATCTACTGCTGAAGTTGAGTATGTGGCTGCAGCTGTGAATTGTTCAAATTTGATATGGATAAAGAAATTGTTGGTAGGCATGAAAGAAGAAATCATTGAACTAGTTGTCATCTTCTGTGACAACACAAGTGCTATCAACATCTCTAAGAATCCAGTGATGCACACAAAGACCAAACACATTGCCATCAAGTATCATTACTTGAGAGAATTGGTACAAGATAAAGAGGTCCTCATGGAATATGTGAATAAAAAGGAACAGTTAGCAGACGTATTCACTAAGGCTTTACCAAAAGAAGCTCATGAATACCTGAGAAGTCAATTAGGGGTCCTTCCCCTAACTGAGGCTGCCTAGTCAAGCTAGGAGCACTGCATCAAATGTGCTGCAAAGAACATCTAACAAATTGATGCAGAGAAGGGTCACACTTTAGGAGCAACCTAGAGTTGTGAAAAGCACAGAAAAGTCAAGAATATATCATAAGCAAGATGACAGGGGGAGAAATATTGTTACTGCACTAAAAGGATGCTATCTACATCTATAGGATGTATGTTTTGTTGTTGCTTTGGCATTTTTGTCAAAGAGGGAGATGTTCAGATGAATACATAGAATGAGAAGATCAAGACATTGGGAGAAATTCAATGGACAGTCAAGCATGGCTAATTGATTCTATATAAGAATGAAGCTAAGGATATTATAAATATTTCTGATGGACAGATAAGTTTTTGGATTGGTTGGTAATTCATGTGATATTCATATGGTGTTGCCATCAATGCCAAAGAGGGAGATTGTTGGAAACTGCAATTGAAGGAATTGTTATATTGTCATTGATGTCAAACCTTAACTGGTAAGACTATTTCTATTTAAGAAAGTACTATATCTATTTGAGTGTTGCTAAGAGGTAGGCAAGGTTGGTAACAATAGAACCTAAGGAAAGCATGAGTTATCTTGATACTTCAATGAGTACTTGATTATGTGGCACAATGATAAGACAATGTATTGTTTATCTAAGTAAGAATGAAGACTAAACTGGTAGGCTTAACCAAGAAAAAGTGAAGAAATCTAGTTTAAGTCGAGTGTTGTTTGTGTCGACCGAGCTAGTGTATGCTGAGTAAAATCAGTGTTGACCAAACACTAGTTAATTATCGCGGAAGAAAGTGTTAGCTGAGGAAACAGTTTATGCGGTGACTAAGCTTTATAGAGAAGACTGAGAAGTTGAACACTGTATTGACCGAGCATTAGTATTTTGCATTTGAGGAAGAATTCAGATTTTCAGCCAACATCGTTGAATTCTTGGATTATGTAAAACCTCTTGACTTTATTTATTGATTGTATGAAAGCATTTAATGCATTGTAAAATGTTTTATTGTAAATCTTTTAAGAGATTTGAGATATTTCTAGAAGGATAGCTAAAGAACATAATGTAGGATGAATTGAATGAATCTAACCTAACCCTAAGATCTATGAAGAAGATTAAGCGGAAAAAGATGTATTGACCTAATAGAGGAATTATTAAGGAAACCTAAGGGAGAGGTTGTAAAGGAGTAGATGCTAGAAGTATTGTTGATGTTATTAACTATCTAAGCAGAGAAGGCTGAAGGAGAAGTGTTATGATTGCTTGAAGAGAGTTTCAAGCATATCAGTGATGGAGATGGAAAAGGTTCACAGTTAGTAAGGCAACATATGTGTATGGAATTGGATTTGATATTTGCAAAGTGAGTTGTATGTTTTTCAGATCAATACTACTGCTACTTTCTAACCATTGTAACAGTCAAAATCCTTTTAATAGAGGTTGACCTAACAGTCATAGGTATAAATCCTTTGAACAAGGTTGCATTCTAATGAAGTGCATGTAAGTCCTATAACAAGGTGCACTTTTAATAGAGTGGTTTAAATCCTTTAACCGGGTCACACCTGACAGTGTGTTTGTAACCTTTGACAGGGTTGGCTTTTCACCGAGCTCACTTAAAAAGAGTGAACATAATAGTAACATGTTACAAAGTGGTTTTTCCCTAATTGGGTTTCCACTATAAATCCTGGTGTTGATACTTGTGTGAATGTTTTGGTTTGAACATTTCTTTGTTTTACAAGTTAGATGCTATTGGATAAGTGGACTGCACTATTGTATGTTTTTGTTATGCAATCAGTAATGACTGAGTAGGTGTTGGTTATTAGATCTGATTTGTTGAAGAGTTTAAAATTTGTTTTTATACATCTGGACCTGAGAACAACTAATTCACCCCCCCTCTTTGTTGTTCTAAATCATATTAATAATTGGTATTAGAGCTTTTGGTGCTTACAGAGAACAATTTTGAAGGTACTTGAAGCAAATGATCAAGATGTATAAGGAGGTACCAAAGCTGAATAAGGAAAACTTTCCTATATGGAAAAGCTTGATGAACCTGCATCTGGCCGATATTGGTGATTCTACAAAGTATTACATTGAACATGACTATGCCACACCTATTTCACCTCTGACTGCCAAGGAAATGAAAGCTAAACAAGAGCACAACCAAGAAATGTTTGAGATTGTGTCTGCCCTAAGTTATCTAGAATTTCAAGACATCAAAGACTGTAGTATTGCAAAGCAAATGTGGGACACCCTTGCAAACATTTATGGTGGTGACCTAAATGTGTTGAGAGAAAAAGCCAAGAGCCTAAGAGGTAAATTTGATGAAATGAGAAGGCAAGAAGGTGAGAATATTGTACAATATTGTGGTAGAATAAAAGAAGTTGTTAATGCTATTAGAGGAGAAAATGGAACTATTGAGGATGAAACTATAATAGGAAAAGTATTAAGAGCTCTCCATCCTATCTATGCAATCAAAATTTCTACAATTCAGGAATCTAGATGTAACTCTACTAATGCTCTTACTTTAGAAAGTTTGGTTGGTAATTAGCTTACTAATTTTGAACTTTCTAACTATGATAACTTCACTATTGTTAATATTGAATATGCTTTTAAGTCACAAATGGTTCTAAGTAAGTAAAAGAAGGAAAAATAAAGATGCATCAGTGAAAGTGAAAGTGAAAGTGATAGTGACACATCTGATGAAGAACTTGAGGATCTAGAAGCTCTTATGGCTAGAAGAATGAAAAGGGGAAAAGGAAGGTACAAAGGTAAACTCCCTATTATATGTTTTTCATGTAATAAAATTGGTCATATAGCTACTAGATGTCCTGACAGGGATAATACAGATGAATAAAGAGACAACAAGCATAAAGACAAAAGAGAAGATATAAGTTATTGAATATAAAAGGACTACAAAGGAAAAGGTAAGAAATCCTGCTACATTGCAGAAGAAGAGACTGACACTGATAGTGATGATTTTGAAATTGAGGTTCTCTATGTTGCAATGAAAGATGAATCTAATGAGGATGAGAAAACTACATTGATATCTTATGTGAACAAAAATGATAAATGGATTATTGACAGTGCTTGTTCACATCATATGACTAGAGATAAGAGTAAGTTTGATACCTTAGATCATTATAAAGATAGGAGTGTGAAATATGGTAATGATGCAACATGTCCTGTTAGAGGAAAAGGATTGATTAAGCTAACTGATAAGATCACTTGTGAAAATGCTTATTGAGTTAAGGGTTTTAACTATAATCTGTTGAGTGTTGCATAGCTTAATAACACTGGCTACTGAGTGGAATTTCATCATAGGAATGCCAAAATATTTGATGCTACTGGTGAACTAATTAGAAGTGGAGAATAGACAAGAGGTAATTTATTCTATCTAGACCTATTTGAACAAACATGTATGATTGCACAACTTGATGATATTTGGTTATGGCATAAGCCGCTATGTCATGTTAGCTTTGATAATCTAGTAGAAATTAGCAAGAAAAAGAAAGTGAGAGGTCTACCTAGATTGAAGAAACCTAAGAATGTAATGTGCAAAGAATATTAGTTGGGTAAGATGACTAAGTCTAGTTTCAAGAGAAAAACTTTTACTTTTGAGAATATCTTAGATTTGGTTCATACTAACCTTTGTGGACTGATGGGTGTACAAAGCTATTGTGGTGCTAGATATTTTATCCTGTTTGTTGATGATTATACCAGAATGATGCATGTAATGTTCTTAAAGGAAAAATATGATGCTTTTCAATTTTTTAAGTGGTATGTGGCTAAGGTTGAAAAAGAGACAGGTAAGAACCTGAAGTGTCTAAGATCTGACCGAGGTGGAGAATTTACATCAAATGAATTTAATCTATTTTTCAATGATAGAGGGATCAAAAGATAGATGTTTTCACCTAGAACTCCTCCATAGAATGGTATAGCAAAGAGAAAGAATAGATCTATCTTGGATTGTGCAAGGAAATTAATGATTGAAAAGAATTTTGCACATAAGTATTGGAAAGAAGCTGTGAGTACAACTATTTATACTCTTAATCAAGTATAGATCAAAAAAAGTACAATTCTGACACCTTATGAATTATGGCATGGGTATGCACCAAATGTAAAGTACTTTAGAATTTTTGGAAGTAAGTGCTACATATTAAAGGATAGTAGAAATGGAAAATTTGATGCTAAAAGCGATGAGGGTATATTCCTAGGCTATTCCACAAAAAGTAAAGCTTATAAGTGTTTGAATTCTAACACTAACAAAATTATGGAAAGTGTGAATGTCAAAGTTGATGAGTATGCTGAGAAAAATGAAGCTGACAGTAATAAAGAACCAGAAGATTACAAATCTTTTGTGTATATAGAGGAAGAAGAGGCAAGTGACAGACCTACACCTGATGCTAGGTCTCGAGTAAGAAATGTCGAGCATCAGGATAATAATGCTGAGCGAGAAGAAGAATGTGTTGAATGATAGGAAGAAGCTGCCAAGTATGAGGAAGAGGTTGCCGAGCATTCAGAAACTAAATTTGACAATTTTGTTGGTGAACTTGATGAACAAAATGAAAGGAGAGTTGAACCTATTCTAGAACAATATGTAAGGAGACATCAGAAGCCTGAATAGATCATTGGAGATAAAGATATTGGAATTCAGACCAGAAGCAAGGCAAGAGATCGAACATGTTTACTATGTGAATTTGAACCTAAGACAACAAAGGAGGCATTAGAAAATGAAGATTGGATAGAAGAAATGAATGAAGAGATAGACCAGACTCAAATCCTAGGGCATCAGAGTCAAAAAATACACATCTACAAAAAAACCCTCAAATCAAATAACCCCAAAACCCAGACAAGATGTCTTACAAATTACCCTCTCATTGACATACACTGTCATCGGATTCCTGCACAAACTATGAATTCCCTAAAACCTCCCTTAAGATTTATCCTTCCCTTGAAAGGAACTTAAGTTTAACCTCACTATCTACCTTGTAGATGATGTATCAAATATGCCTTACATATTTAATACACAGAAGAATTCAAAATTAATACATGAAGAAAAGAAAACATATGAAAGGAATTTTAATATATTTTCATTGATAAAATTTATGTATCAGTACATTCAGAGACTAAGATTCTTAAAATCAAAACACTGATCTAAAAAATCTCCTTACAATAAGTATGTCACAACCTCCTACAATCATAGAAAACTAACTATTTATAGACTAGCCATCTTAGAATCCTCAACAAAAGGATGCAACAAGCTTCAGATGGCTAGGATAGTGACTTGCACTAGAATAAAAAATACATTTCAAATTGAACAGAAAAAGTGAAAATTGATGCCAAAATTCTATTTCTACTCATAGTGAACTTCTCAAGTGGCACCTTTGTCTGCAAATATTAAAAGTAACTGCTAAAAGTTGTTCTCTTAATGATGACTTCCTACCGGCTAACATACATCATCCTCTTCAAGATAGTTACCTTCCTTGTGCTCAAGGATCAGGTGCCATGTTGTAGTTCACTCTTCTTCCATTGCCTCCAAGTCAATAGTAGCTGGCTTCTTCATCTTTGGTTTGGTGCTTTCTCCCCATGCTTCAACCTCTTCCTCTATAGGCGAGGTGTACACCTTTAAACTCTGCAACAACTTGACCTATTTTTCCCATTTGGAATCAATAATGGCCTTAGTGTCAGCAATAAATCTGGTGCATTCATTTTCAACTTTAAAAATGTCATCCAGAATACTGTTGAACCTGTCCATGTCTAAGGAGCCATCATCATTTAGGAAGGCCTCCTGCCTAGTCATTAACTGATTCACACCTGATTTCCACTCCTCAACTTCTAATATGTTACCATCATCTTTGTAAATTGGAGGGAGGTATTTGCTAAAGTCCAGGCCAAACATGTCTATTTTAGCCCTTACTTGATTGGCCTTTCCCTTGAAGAATCCCCAAATTGTACCAATAAGTTCTATCTTCTCGCCTACTTCTGCAACTGAATCTAGTATATCCTGCGTATGTGGCTGCAATAATTCAAGCTTTTCAAATAGGGCCCCTCTAGTAGACCATATATTGAAGAGTGGCTCTAAAGTAGCCATGGCATCTTTGATATTTTCATTTACCTTTTGCAACCCAAGGTATGAATTATGGACTGAGTCCATCTTCCCTTTTATTACCTCTAATCTATGTTAAATGATGTCAGAGAGGGCCTTGAGGGCTGTAATGTCCCTGCTAGGGAACCCATAAGGAATCAGGTCAATGACCTAAAATTACAACTAACAAATTATTTTTTACACTTTAACATATCATCATTACCATTCACAAGTACATTCCTTAAGGTTCCCTTAATGAATTCAATTACCATTATCAAGTATTTCATTTAATTGCTTAATCTAATACAATTCTATTTCCATTACAACTTCAATTAACATTAATTCCATTTCACATCATAACCAATTACATTAATGAACTAGTGGAATTAATTTCCCTTACTGACTAACATGTAATTTACCTTCAGAAGTGAAACAAGCACATGTTACTTATCACATCCACTAAGCACATTTATTATTTCATGTTTATTTACTCCTTAAGATTATTTATGCTCAACTCAACTGCACCATCAAAACTCAATTAAACTTTTACAATAAAAGTCCCTACTTTCTAATTTCAATATAATAATAGAAATAGTGTAAAGTAATTAACCATATATTGTTAACCAACACAAACCATTCAATGAATCTTAACTCCTATGAATCTGGAACCTATCCCAATCATCTCAGAAGGTACCTAAACCCTTTATACAAGTATAACTTAAAGTATAAGAAATTAAAGTATGTATAAAGCCTATTTTTCCTATGAATCTAGAATCTAGAACCTATCCCAATCATCTCAGAAGGTACCTAAACCCTTTATACAAGTATAACTTAAAGTATAAGAAATTAAAGTATGTATAAAGCCTATTTTTCCTATGAATCTAGAATCTGGAACCTATCCCAATCATCTCAAAAGGTACCTAAACCCTTTATACAAGTATAACTTAAAGTATAAGAAATTAAAGTACGTAAACTTATACTTTAATGTTATAATTGTATAAAGCCTATTTTTCCTCGGTTAACACTAATCTGCTTAGTTGATACAGTCTGCTCGGTCACCACTAAACTGACTCAGTCATCACTAAACTGACTCAGTCATTACTAAACTAACTCGGTAATCACTAAACTGACTTGGTCATTACTAAACTAACTTGATCATTACTAAACTGACTCGATCATCACTAAACTGACTACTAGAAATGATGAAATACGACTGTAAACTTTCACTTGCGGGTAAAACTGGGCATTATGGGGACTATGGTTTCCTAATCTGAGCATGACCCATTTGAGATCTCTTAGTTTCCCTTCAGAAACAACTCATCAATCCATCCTATCTATCTAACAAATATGTTCTAGATCTAGACAAAGAAAGG
Source organism: Chamaecyparis obtusa (assembly GCA_027943335.1). NCBI lineage: Eukaryota > Viridiplantae > Streptophyta > Pinopsida > Cupressales > Cupressaceae > Chamaecyparis > Chamaecyparis obtusa. Next base: position 442,639 of record BSBK01004867.1, read on the forward strand.
TGGTGCACAGACTGACAAGGACCAATAAGGTTGAAATAACAGTTCTAAATTCTGAAAACATTCATAATACATTTAATAACAATATAATACACTATCCTACATGATCAAAACCACTTCTACCCTCCCAGGAAGATTTCACCATAGTGAACATACACGCATTCATAAAAATCACTTCCCAGAAACACATTTCAAATACACAAAAAAACAAAACATATATATAGTTCTCATTTTCAAACAAAAATAAACCATCATATTCTCATCAAGTAACATATCATTCATATACATAATCATGCACATGGGAAGAATGGAGATTCATCCCAATTTAGATCCTACCTGGGGTTCTGGGGAGAATCGTCCTCCCTTGGTTGGAGACTCTCTGCAAACTTTCCAACCTTGAGTAGATATCCTTCTAAAAATCTTCCTCAGGCAATCAATTCCAAGCAATCCTCACACATAAGACTTCACCAACTAGAGACTCTCAAACTCACATAACTTTCACCAAAAATTTTCAGAGAAATCATTTACAGACAACTCAAAAGAAAAACAAATCTTCCCAAAAATTATCTTCCCCCCGCACACAAAATCTTCAAACATTTATCTTTCAACTATGTGGTTGGAGGAGTTTCTTTACAGGAAGCAACTTCTCCAGCTTCCATAGTTGGTTGAAAAATCAAACCAATTATTCCCATAAGCACTTAACAAAGTTTTAATGAATTTAATTAAAAATAACTTTGAAGGAAAACATAACAAGAACATTCAACAAATAACTTTCAAGAAAACCACATAACACGCATGGAAACCAACTAGCCTAACTTCTAGGAGGTCTCGAGTTCAACTCCCTCCTAGATAGCTAGTTTTACTACAAAGAGCATTTATTTTTATTATTACTATTATTGATATTATTTTCACTTTTTAATACATTTATTTAATACACTTCATTGAATTTACATTAAATAACATACCACTAAAACAATCAATAAAACCATACAAATAGTATTATTTATGTAAGCATGGGTATATGTGTGTGCACCCACATATACACATACCTATATAACATACAATCAATGTACACTTATATATAATAAATATATATACATATACTAGTAAGGATAAATTGAACTCACATCAAAAATCACAAAATGACATCAATTCATAATTCACAAGACCACATCACATAAAGCATTCAGATCCCCCAACTAGGGTAATCTCCTAAGCAAAAATCTAAGTCCATGGTAACCTTGAGAGTAATCTTGGTAATACCTGTAATACCCCAAAAATGGGCTATAAGTTCATTAATCTCCTACATCTACAAATTGAACGAAATTGACATCAAAGTCCTAACCTAAGGCACATCTGAACATCATCAAATCTAATTGATTATCTTAAATTCTACATCAGGGAATATTCCTAGCAATATTCCTAATCATCATAATTATCTTTAATTTTATAATTATTTGGCAATAAATCACATTTATCCTAAAGTTTGATTAATTGAATATTTTCATATTTAATTAATTAGATTTAATATTTGCCACTTAATTGTGTAATTAAATTTAATTATATCTATTATTAATTGTATTATTTAATTTTGACAATAAATTTAATATCATATGAATAATTGATTAAATTCTTATTTAATTAATTAAAGGATGTTGTCATTATTTAATAATATAATTTTTAATAAAAGCTTGATAAAATAGTTAATTAACCCATAAATTAATTATTTTATTTCAAAAATCAGTTAAGTTGAGCATAAATCACTTTATTATTAAATTAATTCATAATTAAAACATGCACAATCATAAAAGCAGACAACTATCAATTATCAATTAAAGCTAAACTCTATTTTGAGTTAAAGCTTAGCTTTTGCATGTTTTTGTGACTTAATTATCTGTTATTATCAGATAACTCAAAAATCAAGCCGAGTTATTTGAGTGATTTATGGCTTTTATCTATGCACCTCCAAAGCCCTGAATTTCTATAAAACCAAGGCTCAGCTCTTCATAATTCATCTCTCAAATTTGCATCCAAGCATCTCATATTTTGCACAATCACGCTGGAGAATTGGAGGCTGAGGAATCAACTTGCGAATTCAAAGCTTTGTGAGATCAATTTCAATTGCATAGTTTTTATATCTTAGCATAGAATTTCATAGTTTTCATATCATTGTTAGAATCTTCATTGTTAGATCTTTTAGCATTCATTTCATATCAGTTTTCAATAGTATTCATAGCATATTAGTTTATCATTCTTATTGCATAGAAAATATAAAAAAATATAGATTAATTGCATTCAATTTCATATCCATCTTTTGCATTCAAATCCTTCATTTAGGTGTCGTTTAGGTCACTGATCTCAATTACAATATGAGAACATCAATCTTGCACCTATTAGAAGGCAGTAATCACTTGGTTAGATTAGATTCCAATTTTGCATGATTTTGATTATAGCTAACCTCTAATGTTTTACTGAAGTGTTGTGTCTATAGATCAGGTACAATTTTCACACACACATTTTTGGTGCCCACCGTGGGGCCCTGAAATGGGTTTCCCTTCATTTCTATCAATTTTCTATCTTTTGAGGATAAGGGTTTCAAGGGTCCCGGTATACTCTGTAGGACGTTATTTTTTGTCATTATGTCCATACTTTCATACATCTTTGTACGTACTTCCATACATCTCTGTATGAATTCCATACATCTCTGTACGTACTTCCATACAACATGATTTTTATCATTCTGTCTGTACTTTCGTACATCTCTGTATGAATTCTCGCACGAGATTTCACATTGTGTCATGCAAAATTTCACTGGTATCATTTTTGTCCGTGAAAAATCACTTTCTCGCGCGAGACTGCAGTTCCTTGTGTGAGACTTTATCTTTTATCGCGCGAGACTCCACTTCCTCACGTGAGGCTTCATATTTTTGTCACGCGAGATTGTACTTCCTCACGTGAGGCTTCATATTTTTGTCACGTGAGATTGTACTTCCTCGTGCGAGACTTCATCCTTCGTAGCGCGAGATAGTACTTCCTCACGTGAGATTTCATTCTTCATTGCACGAGATAGTGTTTCCTCGTGCAGGATCGCATTCTACCTCGCACGAGATTTTGCTACAGAGACACATAATTTGCAGATTTGTACTTTCAGATTATTGATTTCTAACGCTTACAATTTGCTGTTGATTGGTCTTGATTTTTTACTTTCAGACGTGTGCTAAATTCTGGATTGCAGAGCGTTGGACCTAAGGTATTCTTCTCAAGCTAATAATATTTCAATTTGGATCCTAAAATAAATCTCTTATGTGTTTGGCTTGTGTGCATCTTTTCATGCTTTTATCTATTTCTACACACTTGCATAATTGATACTAGGTTGTGACCCCTTAAGGATTCATTAAGTAGTCTTAGAATACTTGTGATTGATCTTGATTGCTATCTTGGGTTATTGGACTCGCTAATCCACCAGCCCCTCATTTCCGCCCCGTGGTTGCAATCTCAGCGCCATAAAAGGGAGGGGTCAATAGGACAAAAGCATTAAGTGTTCCACTTGGCAACCCTTTTGTGCTTTTAGGAACTCACTTGTTTTCTAAGTTGGGGGCTCATTTTCAGCTTGTGTGAGGTGTTAAGTGTTCCACCTTGTGGACTCATCTCATATTCACTTTAAGCGTTAAGTGTTCCTCTTTCTGCTTTTTGGGTACTTTTGGTAGATTTGCTTTCGGGAATATATATGTGCTCACATAGTAATTAGGCCCTATGAACACTATTCGTGATTCTTGAGAGATTGGATTCCTAGAGAAATCTTTCTTGACAACATAATCCTTGTAGGTAGGGAGGATACTTAGTGCGTTTCACATTCAACTTGGTTAGTGCATCTTCTCTTATTGATCGACACATTCTCTCTCCGGAGAGGTTGATAGATCACGTGGGGTTGATATCATGAGCTTTGGTGAATCAAAATTGGTTAGTGCATCTTCTCTTATTGATTGATACATTCTCTCCCCAGAGAGGTTGATAGATCACGTGGAGTTGATATCATAGACCTTGGTGGAACAAAACTTTGTCTTAGCGTGTCGAATTAATCTGCTTGCTTTGTTTGGGTTAAAAGTGAAAAGGTGTCAAAAACTTTGGATCTGGAGCCAAGTCCCCTTGTGGTATAAATCTATGAGTCACCTTTAGAGAGGGTTAACTGTAGCGGACAATCCCTTCACAGGGAAAACTGCGTTGACGGAACCTCAAGCGGTAATAGCCATTTTGGCCATGGTAGTGACAGCCGCTATATAAATGTCCGTGTGGAAGAAATCTCCACAGGTATGGTTCATTGTTGGGTTGTCAGATCTCCCTAGCAGCTTTTGAAGATTAATTTCTCAGACTGTGTCAAAACCCTGGTGCACCAAGATTGGAGTTCACCCCTTTGAATCATAAAAGTTGCAGAGTCAAACCATTACTAAAAACCCTAGAGAGGCCAATTTTTCACTTTTAGGTATATGTGTGTTATTGCAAAAACTTTTCAAAACATACACAATTAGTACGCTCAGGGATTAGCACAATTTGGTCACTTGATTGTTCATGCGCAAGGTTGCTTTTGCCCTTGTTCATTGTTTTCAGCCGTGCTTGGAATCACTTGCTTGTTGTTCTGCGTGCTTGTTTATCTACTTGGCTATTAAAAATGATCAAATCTAGTATAACCTTCAAAATTTGGACAGTACAATTTACAAACAATCCAAAACTGAAGACCTTAAATTTTGCAAAAATTGACGTAAAATCTTTCTGGAGTCAAAAGTCATTTCAAGAAGTCAAAAGTCGTACGAGTTTTGTCAAGTGTCGTTTTAGTATTGCCCATCTGTCGTACGAGTTTTAAAACTAGAAAATTCAAGAAAGTCAAAAACCCTGTTAGCAACTATCGTACGAGTTTAGCAACTGTCATTTCATATACTACCTAGTGTCGTACGAGTCTGCAGAGTGTCGTTTGGAAAAATTTGAGAGAGTTGTCAGAAATTGTCAAATTGCAAGATATCCAATGTTTCTAGCCTAGTTCCAAAATCTATCAAAAATATCATTGTGTCAGGAACAGAGTAGTAGCTATTGAGCATTCTACCATTTTACGAGTTTGATCTTTTGAATCCGATCTAGTCTTCTATTTGATCAATTTGAGTCCTTTTTATCTCGTGTCAAAACCTTGTCATAACTATCAATCTTCAATCAATCTTCAAAAATAGACTAAGTGTTGAGAACTCATGTCCACTATCTTTTGGGTGATCTATCCCATACATCCAGGGTACAGTTCCTTCACCCACATCTCATCAGATCTTCAAACTATCATAATCTTGACAAGGTTGCGTCATCTGATTTTCTCGAATCAAATTGTTCTTCAATTGTCTTCATCCTTTTCTTCTATTTCATTCAAAGTTAATGGTGGAGACCAGAGCTTCTTCACACAAGAAATCAGAAGAAACATCTCAGAACTTACTTTTGACCAATACCCCAGGTCCAACTCTTGAACAACTCATCAAGTCAAGTATCTACGAAGACGACGGTCTCGGTAACTTTCGATTGAAAACTGGTTACATACCTCCTTTATCAACTCACAGAGGTAATCATCAAACTCCTCCTTAATCTATTCCAGGGAGCCCAAAAACTCCTATCATGTCTCAAGCAGAGACAAAACACAGTTCTCTAGGAGGAGGGTCCCAAGGACACCATTCTCAACATAATGTCGACCAAGAACCTACCCCCTCTAAAATCCATCGATGTCAGAATGATGATGAATTCAAGAGAATGATGAGGCATTTCTTGAAAGTGGATAGAGAGGCATACTTTTTACAATTAGCCCAGGAAGGGGCTAAGCTTCCTCCCAACTTTAACGTTGATGATATAATCACACATGAGGAAGAAACTCCACTCACAGCTATGAAAAAATAGATGCATGCTATACAAGTCAAATTTAACAATCTTAAGAAGGAGAAGGAACCCAAGGAGTTCTCCATGGAGGCCCTATGTCCTTTCCCGTTCGACAAAAACTTATATATGCCACCATTTACAAAGAAAGTGGAGATACCAAAGTATGAAAAATATGATGGACACTCTGATCCTCAAGATCATGTCAGAGAGTTCTGTACGCACTCCATGGAATTCATGCATGAACTGACTTATCTAATGCATCTTTTTCCTAGATCCTTGGGAGGAGCATCCATTCAGTGGTTTTCAAGATTACCTTCTATGATCAAAAATTTTGAGGAATTGATTAAATTGTTTTATCAACAATATTCCTACAATATTCACCATCCAATTACCATGATCGATATCTGTAACCTCAAGCAATATCCATGGGAATCATTCCTAACTTTTCTCAAGAGGTGGCGAAAGAAGTTTTCTCTATATGCTAGACCAATTCCCGAAATGGAGAAACTTGAAATCTTTATCAAAAACCTTGTTCCAGAGCTCAACTATCCATTACAAATGCAAGATCATGTATCTTTTGATAAAATGGTGGATAATGCAATCAAGATTGAGAAAGTACTTGTCAAGGAAGGAGAAATCACACTTCAAAAGGACAAGTCTGAATCTGGATCTAGCTCAAAAGATAAAAACAAGAGCTGGAATAGAAACAAAGGTATCATCTTTGATGGTGTTGTTGACACTATCCGCACCCCATCAAAGGCACCAGCCTACAATCTCACCCTTGCCACCAAAGCCATTGAAGCTTCAGAGCAAAAATCCGCTGAACCATCTCCAAAGAAGCCATTCAAATGATGGGATAATAAATGAAAGTTTACTCCCCTGGGAGAATCTTTGGAATCTGCCCTGAGAACCCTGATAGCTGATAACATGATCTCTTTACCACCAATCCGAAACCCTGATCCGGATCCAAAACCATATTGGTGGAAAGATAATGAATTCTATGCTTTCCATCGGACTAAAGGCCACAAAACTAATGGATGCTTCCACTTGAAGCATACCATTCAAGACTTGATAGATCAAGGGGACATCATGATCGATAATCCTACTAGCAATAATGATCACACAGCATTTACAGAACTATTTCCACAACATGGCAAGGGAGTTTCCACTTCTCAGCCTAACATGGGGGCAAAAGTCATCAATATGGTTGAACCATGTCTCTCTGAGAGCTGCAATGTCATCATGATTGTACGAAAAGACATAAATCATTCCTTAGCTAATGTGGTTACCAGATCACAAGCTCAGGCTCATCTGAAAGGACAAACACCAAGTTCATCTAATGTCCCTAAGATACCTTTCAACCTCACATCTGCTTCTAAACAGAAGGTTGCCTCGAAATCTTCCAATCCAAAGGATACAAGACCTACATCTTACAACATCGTCCAACAACTCTAGCATACCAATGCCAAAATCTCTATGTTTGAGTTACTTCAAATATCTCCAGATCACAGAGATATCCTAGACAGAGCTTTTCTTAGCTCTAATGTTCCTGATGATCTAGATCTAGACAGGTTCCAGACTATGGTTGGTCATCTAACGTCTCCGCAATATATCTCCTTTTTAGAGGAAGATGACAACTCCCTAAGTCACCCACATAATCAGCCCTTGCACATAGAAGTCTTGATCCAAAACCATCAAGTCAAACGTGTGTTGATAGATGGGGGCGTAGGCCTCAACATTTGTTCTTACAACTTAATCACACAATTGGGATTCTCAGAGAAGGCTATTGGTCCTCGAAAGAAGATCACCATAAAAGCCTATGATGAACAAGAAAGAGCTTCTAAAGGAACCATTGTCTTACCCATCTGAGTGGGTTTGGTCATCAAAGATACCACATGTCAAGTGCTTGATCTACCATTGGCTTACAATATCCTTCTAGGGAGACCCTGGATCCATGAAATGCAATCCATTCCTTCTACATACCATCAATGCTTGAAATTTCCCTATGACGGAGTGGAGGTTACTATCCTAGCGGATCTGAGTACAACTTGCAATACATTGAAGGAAAGTGCCAATAAGCTTGTTCCCAATAACAGAGAATCTTCCATCAAGCAACAAAATGTGGCTTCCACATCCAAGATGGAAGACATTGCTAAAGAGATCAATATCAAAGAAAATGGGATGGGAGAATACACTATAGAGCCAGTCTTGTCTCTGACATCTCTCCCTATCTCGCCCAAGTCATATGGACAATCCTTGAAGCAATCTAAATCAGAACCTAAGGAACCTATGGAAGCATACAAAAGAAATTTTGTGGCGGAGCAAGTATCCAAACAAGAATTTGAAGAGGATGAAGCTGTGCTGGCATGGCTATATAAAGAGGATTCTGAATCTAAAATTGTTCAACCTAGTGAATCTATAGCACCTACAATCCCTTCTAATTCATATGGTCCAGGAAACAAATTGGTAGCCAAGATGGGATATTCCGGTCAAGGACCTCTAGGAATCAGAGGTAAGGGTCTTGTGGCACCCATTTCACATATTGGTAGAGCCAAAAAAGATACTAGTGGCTTAGGCTTTAAGAAGAAACCCTATCATCTCAAAGGTGGTTGTTCTCATGTCATAGAACAAATTGCACCAGGAGAACCCCTTCTCAAGAAAGAAGAGACAGAATCCTCAGATGATGATTCAGATAGTTCAGAACTCATCCCCTATGAAAAATTGCCTAAAGAGATCAAAGATCTTCTTGATGATAAAGATGATCCTATCAAAAGAATTAATTTAGTAGAAAGACAAGAACCTACTGTAGCACAAGAGATGGTTGCACCACAAGAACCAGCTAATCTCGCAGGCAATCAAACTGATCAAGAAGAAGGGGGTAGTTATTCTGACACTGATTCCCATGAATATGAATTCAGGTCAGAGACTGAGGTTAATCCTTCTTGGGGTATTCATCTTGATTTCACACATTTTCTAAGATTTCCTAGAGATCCTGAATCAAAAGCTGAGTCAAATGACTATGAATGGGGTGCCATTCCAGAAGAAGATGAGCTTATAACAGAGAAATATATTGATGTTATTCACCACTATGTATCTCAACCCAATGTAGGTCTAAAGCGAAACAATGAACTTAACGTGTCTGATCCACCTATGGCTGAAGAGGACTCCCATGATGATGTTGAGCCTATTCATGAATTGAACATTTTGAGCTGTAATATCACATTTGAACTTGAGCGTCGGGTTAGGACCAATGATGACATATCCATGACTGTGAACACCATATCCCAAGCCTTTCCCGCTTTGACTATCCAACACCTTGATCTTATTGACCAAACTTCCACAAACCCAAACCATGGTATTTATACCTTCTCAAATGACCATGCCCTTGCCTGCTACCTCAATGCAGTTGAGCCTATGAGTACTTCCATCAGTGAACCGAGCGTTAGCATGACCGAGTCAGACATCAAATATCTTAGTCAGAAAAACAAGAGTAAAAGGAAAAAGAAAAAGAGTTCTGAGGGTGAAAACCACTTTGTGGCAGTCTCAGAACCTACAAAAGTAAAAAGAAAAGATGTATCTAATGGTGAAAACCTCTCCGAGGTTCCTGCAGATGAGATATTTGATGTCCTTCTGAGTCATTTATAGGATAGATCTCCAGTTCTGATTGAGCCCACTCAATCCATCAATTTGGGTACAATAGAGGAACCACAATTGGTACATGTAGCACAATCCTTATCAGAAGAAGAGAAACAGAAATTCACTATATTCTTATCAGAAAAAAAGATCAACTTTGCATGGAAATATTCAGATATGCCAGGATTGGATCCCAATCTCATTATGCACCATCTATCCATTGCTCCTGGGGTAAAACCAGTCAAACAGAAATTGAGAAAGATGCATCCTCATGTGGCACTCTTAGTCAAAGTAGAGATAGAAAAACTCCTCAAAGCTGGATTCATCCGTGTCATAGACTATGCTGAGTGGATCTCTAACATTGTACCTATTTCAAAACCAGATGGTTCAATCAGAGTGTGCACAGACTTTAGAGATGTGAACAGAGCATGCCCTAAGGATGATTTTCCACTGCCTAACATTGATATGATAGTGGACATGACTGCAGGCTATGAGATGTATTCCCTTATGGATGGCTTTTTTGGGTACAACCAAATCAAAATTGCTCCAGAAGATCAAGAGAAAATAGCTTTCACATGTGCGTGGGGAACCTTCTATTGGAATGTTATGCCATTCGGACTCAAAAATGTTGGAGCTACATATCAAAGAGCAATGACATCTATTTTTCATGATAGGATTCATAAAACAATGGAGGATTACGTGGATGATACCTTGGTAAAATCCATGATTAGAACTGAACATCTAACAGACCTAAGCATGATCCTAGATAGAATGGAACAGTTTAGTCTCCGACTAAATCCTAAGAAGTGTGCTTTTGGTGTCACTTCTGGAAAGCTCTTAGGATATATAGTTTCAAAGAAAGGCATTGAGGTCGATCCAGCTAAAGTCAAGGCTATAATAGAGATGCAACCTCCCACAAATATCAGTCAAATGAGGATGTTGCAAGGCAGAGTAAAGTCCATCAGGAGATTCATATCATAGTTAGCGGACATATCACAACCTTTTACAAAAACATTACATAAAGGTGTGACCTTTGCATGGAATGAAGAATGCGAGAACAAATTTAACCATATCAAGAAGTATCTATCAAATCTGCCTATCTTGATGCCTCCTATTCATGGGAAGCCATTGATCTTGTATGTCTCTACAACGGCCACATCACTGGGGGCATTACTAGCGCAACATGATGAAGACAAGAAAGAAAGAGCCATCTACTATATCAGTAGAACTTTAGTGGCCTATGAGAAAAAATAATCAATGATAGAGAAGGCATGTCTAGCTGTGATCTTTGCATCACAGAAACTAAGACACTACATGTTAGCTCATACTACTCATTTGGTAGCTAAAATTGATCCACTGAAATATCTCCTAAGCAAAGCTGCCCTCACCGGTAGACTAGCTAAATGGGTCATGCTTCTAAGTGAATTTGACATTGAATATGTTGAAAGAAAAGCTATAAAAGGTCAAGTTATTACTGATCAACTAGCAGATGCACCCATGTTTGATGATACACCCATGCAAATAGAATTTCCTGATTCCTCTATCATGCACCTCTCTTCTAGAGCATGGCGGTTATTCTTTGATGGCTCCTACACACAGAATGGATCTGGAGCAGGCATATTGTTCATCACTCCTCAAGGATACTCGATACCCAAAGCATTTAGACTCAAGTTTCCTTGCACAAACAATATTGTTGAATACGAGGCACTTGTCAATGGTATGAAAATGGCAATACAGTGGAGAGTTACAGAGATGGACATCCATGGAGACTCACAATTGGTTATCCATCAAGTCAATGATGTGTACCAAACCAAAGATGAAAAGCTCATTCCTTACAAGAGAATGGTAGATGATTTAAAGAAATACTTCATCTCTATCACATTTGAGCAAATACCCAGAATGGAGAATAGGCTGCTGATGCAATGGTGACATTATCTACTCTCTTATAGCAGCCCGAACATGAGCTACACTACGAGTTCCTGGTGGAAGCCCTATCCTATCCTGCATATGACTCCCCTGAAACCCACATGATCTGCACTGTTGTAGGTTATGATTCATCTCGCTACAAAAATCTATTCTCCTATCTCCACGACCAAATCATCCCTGAGTCCTTTAATCATTTTGAGAAATGAAACCTTATCCGATCCGCATCCTGATATGTCATCATTGGTAATGATCTGTACAAACGAGGTCTAGATGGTACACTGCTTAGATGTTTAGAACAGGAAGAGTCTCAACGTGCATTAGAGGAAGTCCACGAGGGTATATGTGGGTCACACTCGAATAGTTTAACGTTAGCTCAAAAATTTATTAGGGCTGGGTACTATTGGCCTGAAATGGAGAAAGAGGCTATTAAATTTGCTAAAAACTGTCAATAGTGTCAAGTACATGGCAACTTGATTCATGCTCCAAGGAGAGATCTAATTCCCTTTACTACACAATGGCCTTTTCAACAATGGGCATTTGATCTCATAGGTGCTATCCATCCGCACTCTTCTAATGGACATACCCATATAATCACAGCTACAGATTATTTTACAAAATGGGTAGAAGCAGTTCCTCTGACACAAGCAACAGGGAAATAGATGTCTATGTTCATCCTGAACTACATCATTTGCAGATATGGGATCCCTCATTCCATAGTCACAGACAATGGGGGACAATTCAAAAACAAGGACCTAGATGACTTATGTGCCAAATTCAAGATTACTCAACATTGGTCCTCTATCTACTATCCTCAAGGGAATGGACAAGCTGAAGCTTCAAACAAAAATCTCTTGAAAATCTTACACAGAACAGTGAATAAAACAGGAAGAGACTGGCATCTCATGATCAATCCAGCTCTCTGGGCATACAGAACTAGTATCAGAATGCCTATAGGGGCTACACCTTTCACTTTAGTTTATGGGTCTGAAGCGGTACTGCCTATTGAGGTTGAAATCCCATCACTCAGAATCAAAATGCATGGACTTGTCACTGATGAAGACTACAGAGTGTCTAGGTTACAAGAACTTGAATTACTAGATGAGCGCAGGCAAGCAGCGTATGATCATCTCAGAGTGTATCAGAAAAGAATGTCTAAAGGCTACAACAAGAAAGTCAGACACAGAGAATTTCAGGTTGGCGATCTAGTGTTGAGAGAAAATCCTAAAAATCAATCACATCGAGAACGCAAGGGGAAGTTCGAACTGAATTGGCTGGGTCCCTTTGTTATCACTGCTACTTTTGGCTCTGGTGCCTATCAACTCTCAACGACGGAAGGAGAATAGCTCTGAGAACCAATCAACGTTCTCCATCTGAAGAAATTCTATGCCTAAGGCATTCAGTGCTTGGTAAATGTCCTGAAAAAATCTTAAAAATTAGAAAAAGTTCTAAAAAAATGAACATCTTGGTGAAAACCTAGCAAAAGGTGCCTTGATGATTCACAAAAAAAATAAAAAAATATCAAAAATTAAAAAAAATTAAAAAATATCAAAAATTCAAAAATATAAAAAAAATATCAAAAATTCAAAAAATATCAAAAGTACAAAAAAATTGAAAAAATGAAAAATACAAAAAAAAGAAAAAAAGAAAAAAGTGCTTTGGTGAAAACCTGGAAACAGGCGCCTTGGTAGCAAAAATAGAATCTTTGCCAAGATGGTGAAAACCTGGCAAATGGGCGCCACTTGTTCCAAATGCTCCATCTATCAGCACAATCTTGGTCTTTCCCAGCTTTCAGTCTTGCTTTAGTTGTACATATCTCCCGATTTATTTCAACATTTCCAATTTTCAATAAGTCAGTTTGTACACCAATCAGCTTGCGCGTCTGTATCCTATCAATGTTCAAACTTGGGGGCAATCAATGTCATATCCTATGGTCTCCCATGTATCTTAGACGTGTCATATCCACTCAGAGTCCTTTGAAGCTTCATTTGAGTCAGTCAAGTCTGTCTTGTCTCCAAAAAGGATTTTGCATCTACAACAACACAATCAAACATCAAAACTCAACTGAAAACAATCTATGCTTTTTACATGCTTTTATCTCCTTGTATGCTTACTGATTCATAGTGAGATTTTTTCATATTGTGTCCCTTCGAGCTCTTCGATGATGTCCTTTATAGGATTTAGAGAGTGATGACTAGGGGCATAATCTTTTCTTTGTCTTCTGCTTGTATGTGAAAATCTAACAACTTTGGAAATTCTGGATTGAAATGGTGTCCAACTATAAGAGCCTCTATCTCAAATTGGATGGCCATGCGTACCTCGACCATTGATACCCAGAAAATTCAAGGACATTTGATCTAACTATTATCTTTTTGAAGTAAATTCTTTCTCCTACTGTGAAACGCGATCTTGCCTAAGGAGGTGAACGATAAAGGGTCACCACGGGTAATTCACATTGGATGTAGAATGATCTCTTGACTGTTTGATGTGTTTGCAACGCAAGGCGTACTCAGGTCATCACGATGTTTATGTTTTGATGCTTGTACAAATTGCTATATCAAAATGGACATGATATTCAGGTCATCCTGGCATTTGTGCCTTGGTGCTTATATCTAATCCGACATTCCGAAAACAAAATCAATATTCATATATCCATGGTTGTTGACCAGTGGGTGTTGTATTGGTTCTTGAGCATTACAAATCGATATTCATATGTCCATGGTTTCATAGCTAGTGGGCATTGTATTGATTTATCTGGTTACCTAAAAGTTCAATGATGATAACAAATTGACATATGATCAGTGACTAGGTCCTAGGTCTTAGGTTGCATTTCATTTTGCATATATCTTTGCATTTTGCATGTTGCATGATCTCACAATGGCTAAACAAACTTCAATGCTTAAACAATTCTCCACTCAATTCTTCAAATCTAACAAGAGCTGAATCTCACACGAAGGTCCATCCAACAAAACAGCAAGTAGAATACTTTTTTGGGATCAAAATTCAAATCTGAGATCATTCATATTATCAAGTACTTGCATAATCAACCTTCCATCATCACAGAAATCTACAATTCAACTTAACTGATTATCTTCCATCAAACTATTGAAATTTTAACTTGGTCAACATGGTCAAACTCATGGTCAAACCTAGTCAAATTCGGTATCCAGGACCTCCAAATGATGCAGAATGCATTCTCGGATGTATATAACCACTTCTCAAATCAATTAACATGCTTCTAAACTATCAACACTGACTTTTCTTGTCAGATTTCAATTTTCATCCCGAAGGGGGCATGGTATTGCACATCATTCAAAGTCTATAAATCAAATTCTATCGATCAAATCTATCAATATCTTTCATCAGTGATCAAGACACCAATCACATCTAGTCGCTAATTCATCAAAAGTCCTCATCGCTCGGGGCAAACCTATCATCACTTGGGGCATATCAGATTCATCGATCCATATCAATCTGGTATTCTCCTAATCTTGTAAACTGTATCAGTTTTTGCAACCATCGGTTCATTAGTGTTATTTCCTTGGTTCTTCGGCAACTGAAGGATTCAGATGTGATACCTGCTAGTTCTGCTAAGACAATCGAGTCTAGAATGGGTCACTCACTTCTTAGCAATCCTAAGGTTTGGAATCAGGCGTTTTGACACTTTTTCGCAACCATAGGTTCATTTGCTGTTATACTAAACATTATCTTTGGTCATTCAGGACCTATTATCTCCATATCAAATCAATATCAATCAACTTCTATCTCGTATCAATTATCAATTTCAAACATCAATTTCATATCTCTATCAAACACAGACTATCTTTGAACCATTGCGCTTCACATAGTAATTCAAAGAGGGGCAAAATGTAATACCCCAAAAATGGGCTATAAGTTCATTAATCTCCTACATCTACAAATTGAACGAAATTGACATCAAAGTCCTAACCTAAGGCACATCTGAACATCATCAAATCTAATTGATTATCTTAAATTCTACATCAGGGAATATTCCTAGCAATATTCCTAATCATCATAATTATCTTTAATTTTATAATTATTTGGCAATAAATCACATTTATCCTAAAGTTTGATTAATTGAATATTTTCATATTTAATTAATTAGATTTAATATTTGCCACTTAATTGTGTAATTAAATTTAATTATATCTATTATTAATTGTATTATTTAATTTTGACAATAAATTTAATATCATATGAATAATTGATTAAATTCTTATTTAATTAATTAAAGCATGTTGTCATTATTTAATAATATAATTTTTAATAAAAGTTTGATAAAATAGTTAATTAACCCATAAATTAATTATTTTATTTCAAAAATCAATTAGGTTGAGCATAAATCACTTTATTATTAAATTAATTCATAATTAAAACATGCACAATCATAAAAGCAGACAACTATCAATTATCAATTAAAGCTAAACTCTATTTTGAGTTAAAGCTTAGCTTTTGCATGTTTTTGTGACTTAATTCTCTGTTATTATCAGATAACTCAAAAATCAAGCTGAGTTATTTGAGTGATTTATGGCTTTTATCCATGCACCTCCAAAGCCCGAGATTTCTATAAAACCAAGGCTCAGCTCTTCATAATTCATCTCTCAAATTTGCATCCAAGCATCTCATATTTTGCACAATCACACTGGAGAATTGGAGGCTGAGGAATCAACTTGTGAATTCAAAGCTTTGTGAGATCAATTTCAATTGCATAGTTTTTATATCTTAGCATAGAATTTCATAGTTTTCATATCATTGTTAGAATCTTCATTGTTAGATCATTTAGCATTCATTTCATATCAGTTTTCAATAGTATTCATAGCATATCAGTTTATCATTCTTATTGCATAGAAAATATAAAAAATATAGATTAATTGCATTCAATTTCATATCCATCTTTTGCATTCAAATCCTTCATTTAGGTGTCGTCTAGGTCACTGATCTTGATTACAATCTGAGAACATCAATCTCGCACCTATTAGAAGGCAGTAAATCACTTGGTTAGATTAGATTCCAATTTTGCATGATTTTGATTATAGCTAACCTCTAATGTTTTACTGAAGTGTTGTGTCTACAGATCAGGTACAATTTTCACAAACACAATACCTCCACACAACAAAAGTTTGAGGATTTTGAAGGCACACTCAGACCTATGTAGCTAGGTGGAGTTGATGTCTGGTACCTACATCCTGCAACACCAACCAAGTACACCAATATATACATATGTACAAACAATTGTAAACAAGGAGAGAGAGTGTGACATTGTGTGGACCCCCTAGAGGAGTAACTATGACTACCTCCCCTCATTCGACAGTCACATCAGACAGTCACATCAACAATTCATAATTGGATTAGCATGGTTAGTATCAAAATGATCTCTTTTCTATATCGTATAACAATAATGAATCATAACATAATCATGTAAACATAAATCATCTATTATCTTTCACAAACCCATTTAACCATCAGACATGTACTCAAAATGTCCCATTATCCGATCAAGATAAATAAATCGTATAACCCCAAATGTATTAATCATATCTAATCCCAAGTAACATTTTTAGAGAAGATAAAATATCCAACCCTTAAGTGATTATAATCAATTAACCTAAGGTAACATAAATATTAATAATGAGCATTTCACAAAGAAGCATATAAGTCTATCAGGTGATCCTTTTAGTATTAAGATCCTAAACTATCATTGACACACAAGAAGATATAAAGGACCTACTTATGTGAATATTATTATCTCCCAAATTAAAATGTGAAGTTATCATGATTAGTAAGAAACCATCTCAAGAAGGATCATTTTCTTACAAAATAACCATGAAATCACTTATAGCATGATCTAACTCCCTGGTGAGCATAACCAATATTTGTTAGGGTTGGAGGGGCATTACAAGGGCTATATCCAACTAGTTTTTCTCTTATTCATATGCCACCTCATCAGGAACTTCTACAACAAATTGCACTATAGCTTCAATTTGTAGGCCTAGAGGAGGAGCTACTTTTGATGCTTCTTCAAGATTAGCTTTTATTTCCTCAAGCTCATCCTCTAGGACTTTGATTTTCATCAATCCCTTTTCTTTATCCTTTGCTAGACCAATGGCATCATCAAATAATTTTCCATACCTATTTGATAGTTGAACACTTTTAGCCTCATTTAGGTGGGAAAGATGTGTCACTACTTTTGACACTTCAAGATCACTGGTATTCTGAACAGTCCAGATGATCTTGTTCCCCTCCATCATTTCTTCCATACTAACTAGGGAGGACTTTTAGGTCCTTGGAGCAAGAGACCACATTGCTAAGGCCTGATACTTAGGGTCATATCCACATCCACTTCTCATGTCACCAATTTGGGCCTCATAAGAAAGAATACCCTCAAGTTTCCTTCTAAGCCGATCTATGACAAATGCTAATATTATATCCCATCATGGCACCATCAGCATTTTAGTGGACTTCACTAGTTTTCTAGCTTCCTCAACAGTGATAGTCTCTGACTCAAGGTCATATGTAGCTAAGGCCTTCAAGGCTTCATCGTCAGGATCAACACCTTCAATGACTATGTTTTTTATCTGCTGCCGCTTCTTCTATATTAAGAAATTCTTGAATTCCTCACTTTTCATGAATTGACGATCATTAAGTAATTCATCTTGGTACATGCCACACTGATCTTTGCATAGCAGCAGGGTAAATTCCACTTCTTCTTGTGTGGCAACCTTCTTTCATTCTTTGATGTTTTTCCTCATATGATGATGGTATGACCTATCACCAGGTACTAGGGCTACAACCCTATCAACTTCCTTCTTTTGTTTCTTTTCTTTTGAAGGCTCTCCTTCCTCAACTCTTTGTTTCTTTTGAGGAGGTTCTGAAACATCCTCCACCTCAGGGGCATCCTGGTTAAGATCAATAACAGGAGGCTCCTTGATTTGGGGTGGTTTATCTCCTTCCTATGAGCCCTCACTATATTCTTCATAATCTGAAGAAGAAGAATCCTTTTTCACTTCCACCTTCTCTTTAAGTTGGTCTTCTAGTTGGTTGGACAAGGTGTCATGCATTTCTATCATTCTGTCAATTTTTACTAAATATGAGAGGTCTGGGAAAAATCCTCCAAAGGAAATTCCAACCTTTCTAATTTGAGCTTCCAAATTAAACAAGTCATAGAATTTGGAAGCTTCCTTCCAATCTCATCATCTAACATGTTTCTTGTCACATCTTCATCATCACATCCCTCACGATCTTTGATAGAACCAATGTGGGGGATGAGTATCTTCCTGGAATTATTAATGAAATCCTTAGAGTCCACATACCTATACACACCAGAAGCTATCCTGAAGTGATTCAACCATGTACTGAGTTGTGGTAATGCTCTTTTACCAATCATAAATCTTGATAGTCTGAATTTTCGAGGAGTAAAAGTTCCCTTTCTATGTGGTGCTAGGTGCTCTTTATCTATCCAAATTAGTTTCCATATAAATTCTAATTGGGAATTTCTTTGTGGCACATATTTTGGGAGTATATGTGGGGGCTATTGGCATCGATAGACTCTAATCAAAGTATAGTTCTAGCCCAAGTAGAAGTCACCCCAGTTATGACCCATTTACCACTTGTCAACATATTCTTTAGGCCTAAGAAGCCTTAGCACCCTAACTGGTAACCTTGTTATATTTATTCCCAAAATGTTCAAAATTGGCAAGACTATCCAATTTTGAAATGCACATAAATCATTTTCATTTGAGGTGTAGTTCCACACTCTCAACCAAAATTGTATTGGATTTCGCTCTCCATCCTTAATTATCCTTGGTCTCAGCATATGTACATCCAAACTCTCAACATTATAATACCAAATCATATGCATTAAGAGAGAATAGTGGATGAATTTTGCTAGCCTCTTATCTTCTTTGATGATTACCAAACACTCATGTATTATTGAATGTAGTAGTAGTCTGTGTTGGCATGTGAATTCTAAATGTCTAGGATCATCATCTATATATCTATTGGCATCCTTTCTACATCTCTATCTATCCCTAAAACTTGACATAGCCCATATGCTAGATAATTCATATAAAAATGAAGGGCTTTATACTCATAAGGAGCTTTCATGTGTGTAGGGAGAGGGGAAACATATTTTCTAGTTCTAGGCATATGCCAGGCAACCTAGGTTTTTGCAAGCTCAACTTGTCTTACATACCTTTCTTTTTCTTTCTTTAGGTCAATCTCTGTGGAAGATGAGGAAT
The DNA here is from genome assembly GCA_027943335.1 of Chamaecyparis obtusa. Classification (NCBI taxonomy): domain Eukaryota; kingdom Viridiplantae; phylum Streptophyta; class Pinopsida; order Cupressales; family Cupressaceae; genus Chamaecyparis; species Chamaecyparis obtusa. Next base: position 462,348 of record BSBK01004867.1, read on the forward strand.
ATATGCTAAAAGATTTCATGAAGGATCCCCTATCAAGAGTTACTAGGGCCGATTGGTCACTTTTTCTTATAGTTTTAGATAGAGGATCATAAACCCTGGCTAATGCATGTATGAGGTCAATATCTAAGAAGATATTAGGAACTATAAGTTTGGCCATACCTAGTGTCCATTCATTTCAAATGGGGATGGATCTGAAATGATTATTATAGAAGTAACTAAGTAGCATATAACCAGAACAGGAAGGGGTAATTGGATCCCTACATTTTGACATATAATCTAGGAAGACTTCATCACTAACCTTTTTGTTCTGATTATAATTTGGGAGCAATGTAATAAATTCATCTGAATAATTTGGTTTTCCTTTTTCTTCACCTCCTTGTTCCTTTTCTTCCTCACTAGATGAGGCTCGGCTTGACTCAGGTTGAATCATCTCTACAATTTTGAATGACACTTAACTCTACAGATTTTCTTTGCTCAAACACACACTGCAATAGCTCCAACTTCTCAATTTCTCTCTAAAAAAATGATAAGTGTAAAGGTGTGAATGTGTTGTCTATATATTATTGATCAATGAATGCGTAAAGATTACCAAGATTGTAGAAAATCTATCCAAGTCACTTCAACATTCACTCTTACATAACACCAAATTCAAATTAGAGCTAGCTGTAAGGTGAGATGTTGATAGATTTCATTTAAAATTTGGAAAGGAAGTAAAATGAATGATTACTGTGTAATTTCTTTAAAGCCCTCAAAAAATGATAAAAAACCTCACTTAAAATATGATTGGCTAACTTTTTTAATTTTTCCATCTCGACAAAGTACCTTTCCACATCAAAACAACTCTTTTTCTTTATCATTTATGAGAACTTAACCTGACTCAAATTGGAGATTCAACGATTGAAGACTTCACATGATCTTAGAATACTTTGCTAGACTGTAGTTTAATCAAGAGATCAAGTGACCAAAAGCATTCTCTAAATCTCAAGAAACTTACCTTAACTATGGTTATCTTTCAAGAATGAGAGACTGAGGATTTCATGCAATCTCATAACTGTTTACTTAACTCACATTTGATTGTGAGATCCAGCGACTGAAGTAAGTATCCAAATCTCCAAATCTTTAACTTAACCTTAGTCCCATTTTGAGATTTGGTGATTGAAGGTGTTCTCATAATCTCTAGATCTTTTCTTTAACCTCAGTTGTATTGTGAGATTCAGTGAACACAATAGCTCCTAATGTCTAAGTGATTTACTTAACTCAAACTTAATCTCAAGATTCAATGACAACTATGTTCTCATGTTCTCTGAATATTTTTACTAACCCTGGTTATGTTACAAGATTCAACGAACACCTTAATCTCTGAATTGCTAGATAAATTCCCTAACCTCAGTTCAATCTTGAGATTAAATTCCATTCTTTGATTCTTAACATCATCTATGGTCCTTGTTGAATCTCCAAATATTTTAAGACTTAACCATTTTATTACGAGAATGTGAGAGAACTGTTATCTTTTACTTTATTGCTAAATCTTAGAATGTAAAGTCACTAACCATCAACTTTGTGAGATTAAGAGAATACCTTACTTGCTAGATCACCGAATACTTCTCCTTAACTGCTAACCATTCAGAGATCACACAACGGAACAAACAAACATCTTCTTATAACCTTGTCTTTGAATCGCCAAATGTTTTATACTTAACTACTGGAATTTGGAGATCGTGAGAAAGCCCTTTTCACTGGTTCATTGAATGTTTACTTACTAACCATCAAAATCATGAGATAATCACTCCACTGAATATCCATATCCATTACTAACTACATGTCAATTATGAGATATAATGACAACCATTGATCAAGATTTGCATCAATGACCTGCATTGAAACGTTGGATATCTTAAGGTCTAATAATTTCATTACAAGAATTGGAGAATGCATTGTCATTAAATCACCATAGATGGTTTTACTAACCACTAATTATTTAGAGATTGCATGACAACATAAAATAAATTAAAAGTTCACTATGTCCCTCATTCTCTAAATTCAACAAGACTTAACACTTTTATTATGAGATTCTGTGACTGAAAGGAGTAAATAATAACCACGTGCATATATGAAAGCATAAGTTCTTGGAAAAGTAACATGAGAAAATAAGGAATATGGTACAATTAGGAACATGTTGAAAGATAAAACTCTACCAAAGACAAACAAGACCTAGGGAAAGGATATGCAAACAATGTTTTTCACACGGTGACCTCAAAATTCAACCCTCCTTTGGAAAAATTCTTGCAAACACATGAAATTAAGATGATATAAACACATTCAGGGTGTCAACAAGATAAGAAAAGACTCTTCTCAGAAAACCTAAAAATTACTCCAACATAGGGAAATTTCCTAAACTGGCAAAGAAAATTAAGCGACTCAAATGGGAGAAAGATGCATGTTGAGAAAAACTATTAGGGATGAAGAGGTTGCATTCTCACCCAATGCACGAGTTCATGAGCACCTTTCAGAGCCAGAGATTAGTTAAGGATTCTATTAGGAATGGGAACACTGAGAGGGGGGGGGGGGGTGTATCAGTGTTCACTGTATTTTATCTTTTTACTTAATCTTAAACTAAACTTAAATGCTTAAGTACTAAAATGAACATCCACATAAACATGAAACATGAAACATGAAATCAAGACATAACACCAATATTTTTACAAGGAAACCCAAATAGGTAAAAATCCCAATGGGAATTGACACCCACTAATATTTTGTACTAGTGTTTTATGATCCTTGTTAGAAGATCCTTAACCCTATTAGGAGTTGCTTTACAATGTATTAAGTACAGTAGACCTTGTCAAGGGTCAGACCCTGTTAGGAGTCTTTTACAATAAACCATGTTAGGGGTGTGGACGCACTATCCTAGAGCTCACTTCTCAAGTGGTGGAGGCTACAACCTTCTGATCTCAGATACACACTATATCTGAGCTGGATGAACTGTTACTATGACAGTGCTTGTCTGATCAGTTCCTTTGATGCGTTGATGATTTGACCTCTTCCAAATCTATAATACATCTTATAGACTCTTCAGGAACTTCTTCTTTAGTTATCTCAACTCTATAATAACTCTCATACCAATTATAATGGGTGCATCTCATATTTATATGCGCATACAAAACAAATAAATAGGTCGGCCCTTTCACCGATTACATACAACACTTCCAATTGAATTGGATCAAGAATGTTTACAAACAAACATATTTACATGTTGAAAACCTAATTATAATAGGCACATGGCCTTTACATCATAAGAATATAATCGTAAATCAAAATACCAACAATCGGTTGCTTACTCTGTTCTTCTCTAGCACACACTGGCTGTGTAACTTCAACTGTATGTAACTTTGTCATACTTGCATATCTGATCATGCTCTCATAGACTAAGCATGAATATAGTCTAACCAACTTATATTCCATGGCACATACCATAACTCTATTGTACGCATGTGTGTTGATGCTCTGAGCTTCTAGTACTCTGTACACTGTCCAGTCTTCAACACTAAGTCGATTTCTGATATTCTCATTAAGTGTGCTGACTCCAAACTACTATATGACTTTTTTTCCATAACAACAACACTATATTAAGTCATATACACTAGTATAGCCAACTTGCCAACAATCTCCCCCTTTTTCATTGATGGCAACAAAGGAATATGGCCAAGTTGCTAATTGTTCCTTAATACACAAAACTTTTGTCTTATATTTCCCTTATACATAACTTTCTATCTTATATCTCCTTATACATATCTATAACCATATTATATACATACTCCCCCTTTGACATTAATGAAAAAGGTCCTTCAAAACTATATATACAAGTACTTACTATGAGAGAACATCCAGATATGCTATCTAGAGATGGGCACATAGTGCATACTGTAGCTTTTCCATCTTCTCCAAATCTATGCTAGGACCGTGATCATATGTCACCATGGTGGCATTGATCTCCTTGATATTCTAATTGAGTATATCTAGTGAGGGTGAAAGAGCATTTCTTAGCTGAGTTTTCCTAGCCCTTATCTTGGACATCTCCTTTTCTGCCTTCTCAATCTTATCTATCTATCCTTGATATACATTGCTACACATGTTTGCATCAGTGGAGGGGTCTTCTACTGATGTCTTTACACTTTCTATCATTGTTTCTACTTCTTGTATCTTCTTGAGATGATCATCAGTGAGCTTGTCTTGATCCATACAGTTAGCAATAATTTTTCTACCCTTTGCTGCAAACTCCTTCAAGGATGCTTGACTAGTCTTTAGTGAATTCGTGTCAAGTGCAAAGTTGCTAACCAATTCACTTAGCCTTTTATTCAAATACTTCTCCTCTACAACTAGAGATGCAGATTCTCCTAGGCTAGAGAAATTTCTCTTGAACTATGAAATAATTGTACTCACATCATCAACGGAGTGTACCTTGGACACCTTCTTGTCTTCTGGTAACAAATTGTTTAAGATGTTTACTGATTCTACAAGGAGGGGATTCCTCATTACCTATTTATCCTTGGCTTTCTCCATAGCTAAGACACTGAACTTGATCATGTCTTCTTCTCCACATGAATCCAAACTGGTTGAGTCAAGTGTCAAACTTGATAAAAATGCTACGAAGAGAATAGGAGTACTGTCCATAACTTCCTCTTTGAATCTTATTGTTATTGGTTCATTTTCTTTTCTCTCTACTTCTTTTTGTTTTTCTAGCTTCTTTTTCTATTTGTTCTTCTTTCTTCTTTTCTTCTTCTTTTTCTTTCTTTTCTTCTTCATTTGTTATATCCTCAATCAATACTTCTTCTTGATGAATGGGATGAGTGTTACTAAAAAGAGTTTCAACCTCATGTGTGCTTGCAAATGCCTCTTCAAACTTATCCAAATCCATTTCTGTGGCCACCAAAGTGACTTTTACATTATCAATAAAAATTGAGTCATCTTTGAATGTCTTTGATATGGGTGCTGACTTATCTTCCTCTGATATTGTTTCAACTATAGGTGCTGAGTCCTGGGGACCTGTCATAGGTACATTAGTATTCTCTGACTCTTTTTCAACCATTGTGGGAACTTGAACTTTGGGCACAGTAGCTGGATACATGAAGACCTTCTTGAATGCCTTCTTTGTTTCCGTAGTCACTAGTTCATAGTTTTTGTCCATTATATGGAGGGTCCTTGACTTGGTTCTGAGATGTGGCTTTACTAGATCTAACAATAGAGATTTCTCCTCTAGAGAACATATAGGAAGGGTTTCATCTAGAATCTTTTCTCTTATCCTTAGATCCTCTTCAATAGCCTATCTCTTTTGGAACTGCAAGATGTTCCATACATTATCAAGGATCATAGTCTTCAGTTCTAGGACTGTCTTCTTAAACTTCAACATATGTTTGACAATCATTCCATGTATCTCTGATTTGTCAATCTCATTGTATTTCTCATAGAACTTTCCTACTTGATCAATCCTACCTTCAACAATGATTCTTGTACTTAGCACATTGAGACTTGGTTTAAAACTTACTTCAGGAGGTGCTTGAGTATTCTTTTTGTTCCTTGTTACTTGTGAGGATGGATGACCAGTGCTAATCTCTTTCTTCCTCTTAGGAATTGCCTTATACTCAGGAGGATTAGTAAGGTCAATGGTTTCCTTGGGCATAGAAGGAGTAACATCAGTTTTACCCTTCTAAACATTAGATTTCTCAAGATCTCTGAGGTAACTTTGGCAACCTTCCTTTTAGTTGCTACACTGTTCAAGACTGCATCAGCTTCTCTTGTTTTCTCTTCATAGGTTCCCCATCTTGGCTCATTAGGGTCTTTAGTGGCTAAAATCAGTACTTGTGCATATGATTCTAGGACTTGTTCATCAACCTCATATCCAAGTGGATGGATCCACTTTTCCCTTGGTTCAACTGCCTCCATGCATGTTGTGTCTGTCTCAACCATGAAACAAATAGTATCCTTGTATTTTTCAACTATCTTCTCTGGAATTTTGTATCTCATCTGCATCTTGACTATAAATGTCTTCAACTCCAATGTCATGTAGTCTCTTAGAGTGCTCTCAATAGATTCCTTGAAGGATATCTGTGGCATAGTAGGAATAGTCTTGTCTAGGTACAAATCAGACACTTTTCCAACAATATGGAAGTACATATAGATAATTAGAGACCCAAACCTAAATGTCTTGGTCTTGTCATGATTGATTTCCTTAATGTTATCTATCAGTTGTGCATGTAGGATCTCGCACAAATTGAAATCTCCATTCTCTTTCACAAGTTTTATAGCTGCAAGAATTGTGGTTGCAGACACACTGTTCACCTTGTTGGTGTGCTGGAACCTATATCCTAGTATCATGGACATCAATTTGATGTCATCTTTCTCAATAGGCTCTATATTCATTCCGCGCCTATCACTTCTTGAATTGCATGTTTTCTCAACAAGTTTCCTCACATCTTTTCCAACCGGAAGAATGGTGCCTATCTTTGAGAGGCCTATTATCTCATGAATTAGGTCACCAGTAATTCTAACCGGCACTTCACTTATCCAAAATAGGTCATCATGAATCTTGCTCAGTAGAATCTTGATCCATTCTAATTCATAGAACTCATATGCCGTAGCATACTCCACTATAGGGTGATTATTCCACTGTGCATACTCATCCATGAAGGTTTTGTCTGGTTTCAACATAGTTTCCATGTGTGCTCTTAATTTGTCCAATCCTACTAGTTCTTTCTTATAGTGTATGTATGCCCTAATGTCTTTGACATGCATAACACCCATAGGCATGTGGGAGAATGCCCCTTCTAGGTCATCCAAAGTGGATTTGAATGGGTTCCTCTTAAATACATATATTTTCTTCTCTGCAACATCAAATACTATAGGAGTAGCCATCACTTACTTCTATAATGCTTTCTTAATGGTTTCCAAGAGATTTCGAATCGGCACGATGAACTAGGGTTTTTGCAACCGATCAAATGCATAGAAAATCACTTGATTAATCAATCTACAATCCTTCAAAATCAAATGCTAGGGCTCTTCTACTCTCCAATCACTCTCAATTCAAATGCAATGAGAGATCTACAAACTTTGGTGTACTTTAAAGTAGAAATTCTACCATTAATGCTTGTTGCGTAAACCAGGCTACCACTTGAAAATTTCTAACTTCCATTCTGTAAACAATCAGCTAGTGTGCTCTTTCACATAGGTTTTGCTAGCCTCCACATGCTTAAGTCCAAAGGCACATGCTTAAGTCCAAAGGCACATACTCTAAAAGTGAGTATACCAACCGCGCAGGGGTCTAGAGATAAATTAGCTCCCCCTATGACCCTGAGGGCCATTCATCTAGATGTAGAGGGTGCGTTCATTGTGGATGCATCCAATACATTCTCATCAACCACATCCTTCTTTGTTTCTGACCAAATCAAGCTCGCATCCTCTAAAGCTTTCACAAACTTGACTTCTCCTTCAGGATCCAACAGTGGTTCTTCAGGATTTTTAGGGCTTTCTTGACCTTGCGTCCTTGACCTGCAAAATTTTGAGATGTGTCCAGCCTTTTTACAAGAGTGACAAATGATTGGAGGCCTTATATTCCTAGGTGCATTGACATGGGTCACCATTTTACATTGTCTAGCTGAGTGACCATTATAGTTACATATCTGACATGTAACATTCTGATAACTTCTTTCATTAGACTAATTCTGATTCCTCTGATTATATTGAGTCCTATTATTCTGACTTATTTTGCAATTCATAGCTCTATGACCAAATTTATTGCATGAATAACAGTAACCATTGAAAGGTCTTACCTCTGTACAGTTCCTCACTATGTGTCCATGCTTGTTACATGCATAACAAGTGTGGTTTACTAGCTTGCGCTCATTCTTAGGTGGTTCAATATGATCCTTAGTCTGACTTCCAGTCTCCTTAGCATCTAAGGTTTTTTCTGGTACTTTCATTCTTGCTCGCATGTTGTCAATCTGATTTTGTGCTTCATTGTATCCAATGTAGCTAGTATCTCCTTTAACTCTTCTTGCATACAACTGAGATTCTATCAAATCAGAACTGGTGTGCAACTTATCAATGTGATTCTTTGGATCTTTCAATTCAGATTCCAACCTTTCTTTGTTGTTCCTTAGCTCCAAGATTTCCATGTTTTCTTACCTCAATTCTTCATTTAGTTGAAGGTTCTCTTTGATCTATTTATCATAGACTTCCTAATTGTTAGTCAGCTTATCATCTAATTCTTCAATTTGTTCTTCTAGAGATGAATTTTCTTCACTGAGCTTTTTGATCATAATCCCTAAATTATTGGTAGAGAATTCTTTCAAATCTTGTCTTAGCCTTTTGATGACTACTCTAGCATCACTGACTTTGTCTTTAAGTTCTTCATTTTATTTTCCAGATCTATCTAGGTCTTCAAGAGCAGCTTCAAGATTTCTTTTCAATTGTTTCATTTCTACTTTGTCCATGATCTCCTTAAGTGGTTAAACTTCTTTTCTGAGGACCAAAGCTCTGATACCAATTGTTAGGCATGGGAACACTAAGAGGGGGGGGGGATGAATCAATATTCACTGTATTTTATCTTTTTACTTAATCTTAAACTGAACTTAAATGCTTAAGTACTAAAATGAACATCCACATAAACATGTAACATGAAATCAACACAACACCAATATGGTTACGGGAAACCCAAATAAGTAAAAACCCCGATGGGAATTGACACCCACTAATATTCTGTACTAGTGTTTAATGATCCTTGTTAGAAGATCCTTAACCCTGTTAAGAGTTTCTTTACAATGTATTAAGTGCAATAGACCTTGTCAAGGTTCAGACCCTGTTAGGAGTCTTTTACAATAAAACTTGTTAGGGGTGTGGATGCACTATCCTAGAGCTCACTAGTCAAGTGGTGAAGGCTGCAACCTTTTGATCTCAGATACACACTATATATGCCAGATGAAGTGTTAGTGTGACACTGCTTGTCTGATCAGTTCCTTTGATGCGCTAATGATTTGACCTCTTGAAAATCTCTAATACATCTTGTAGACTCTTCGAACACTTTTTCTCTACTTATCTCAACTCTATAACAACTCTCATACCAATTATAATGGGTGCATCTTATATTTATATGTGCATACAAAACAAATAACTAGGGTGGCCCTTTAACTAATTACATACAACGCTTCCAATTGAATTGGCTCAAGCATGTTTACAAACAAACATATTTACATATTAGAAACCTAATTACAATAGGTGCATGGCCTTTACATCATAAGAATATAATCGCAAATCAAAATGCCAACAGTTGGTTGCTTACTCTGTTCTTCTCTGGCACACACTAGCTGTGTAACTTCAACTATCTGTAACTTTGTCATACTTGCATATCTGATCATGCGCTCATAGACTAAGCATGAATATAGTCTAACCAACTTATCTTCTAGGGTGCATACCATAACTCAATCGTACACATGTGCACTGATGCTCTGAGCTTTAGGTACTCTATACACTATCTAGTCTTAAACACTTAGCCAATTTTTGATCTTCTCATGAAGTGCACTGACTCCAAACTACTATATGACTTTGTTGCCATAATGACAACACTATACTAAGTCATATACACCAGTATAGCCAACTTGCCAACAGATACCACATGGGATGATGAGCCACCAAGGGAGGTGGAATAGCATTCCATTTTCTTAAATTTCTTTGATAAGAGAACAACTATCGTAAAACTATTGATTTATTGTGTTAACTGGTTATAATTGTTTCTTGCTAACAATCTGAGAGGTTGTGTTTTTAGGGAGGCCTCCTGGATTGTAAAAACTATTTATGTTGGAGCATAAGACTTCTTAGGGGTTAGAGATTTTAGTGAGAATCAAGCTTAAATTAATTTTTAGTAGTAGTTTTCTTTTTTAAAAGAAATCAGTGGAAAGAAATATCGATTGGAATATATATTTAGCTTTAGAATTTACATTACTTATATACATTAATGTGAAGTTCTATTTTAAACTTTGAGTTTAAACTTGAGATGCATTGATTCCTTTGTGAGTTGATATGTTATTTACTCTGCATTATTTTCTATTTTTCTAGTGATCATACATCTTTCCATAGTGGTTTGTGTTATCTTTAAAAAATAAATTTAAATCTCTAAGAGTTGAAAGAACTATGTTTTCTTTAAATTTTTCTTGATCTTATGTATTATCTTTGAAAATCACCTCTATGCTTTTTGGTAAAATTACACATGTGCGTAGTTTAATCATAAATTCATTGAATATTTATGAGAGGGAACTGTACCTCATAAAATTCAAAGGGGAACGATTATTATACGTTTACCCAACTATTATGAACTGTTTGTCTTTAAGAGAAGGTAATAGAGTTATATTATATTTCATTTAGTGTGAAGACAAATATGTTCACCAACATATTTTTGGCGACTCTACTGGGGAGTCTTGTGACAAAGACCAAACTCTAAATTGTCTATAATGAATCAAAATGGTTTTTCCACATAATGATGTGTTTCCTATACTTCATCCCAATCTAGGTTTTGACAATACACATGAAGATTTGATTTCTGATTTAGCTGTGATAGCTTGGAAATATAGGCATAGCAATCAACAATTCCAACAAACTCTTAGAGTTTTGGAAAGAGAAGAAGAGCTTGGTGAATGCCTAAGAGGTATCCCAATTGTCCAAGAAGCAGTAGTATTAGATAGACTTTCTTAGTCTCCTGCAAGAAATTGAATATAGGTTTGAGTTTAAAAGCTGGCTGACAAAAGATACATAAGAGGTTATTGAAGAAAGGGGTTGATTGACAAATATTTTGAAGCTTTGAAGAATTTAAACTTTGTCCTTGATTTGAACACCCCTAAAAAGAGGAAAATTAATCTTGTAGTAGGCCTTCCTCCTATAACTCCTTTGGTCTCACCCATTGTGTAGATTGTAATCCCACCAAGAGTCTTTATATGCTCACACTTCAATACTCAGCCTCTAAATTTTATATTTCCAAATATGACCACAAATCAACCTTGGGGTCAAAATATAGGTGCTTTAAGCCTAGGTGCTAACCCTCCCATTTATTTTACCTAAAGATGCCCATAAAATTCTACCCAAGTTTAGAGGAGATGGTAAAATAACCACAAAAGATCACCTCAGTGCATTTCACACTGCATGTGGTTTTATCAGGGTGTCGACTCAAGAAGTTGTGGTTAGGCTTTTTGTGAGAACCTTAACCGATGCTACAACCAACTAGTTCAACCAATTACCTCATGTTTCTATAACCAGTTGGAATGATATGAAAGCTTCTTTTGAGGCAAGATTTAAAACACCTCATAATGCAATTGTTGTCACTAGGGATTTCACCCAAGTATGGCTAAGTGTGAACCTAGCAATCCCATGAAACATGGGACTAATTTCAAGCTATGGGTAACCTATCAGAAAGTAGACCTCTAGATTAGGGGTTGGCTTCCCCTTGAATCACTTGAAACTTAACTAAACTTTGAAGGAAAAGAGAGAGAGAGAATGCATCAAACTGAAACTAAACTAGGTGATTCACCAAACATGAAAGATCCACAGATTGAAGTGACACTCATAATGACACTTGAAATAACTTTGTGATTCACAATTTGACCCTATCTGCCTTGATAATCCTTGAAATAAAGAGGTATTTGGATTAAAACAAGGGAAAAGATCCCACAACTTAAAACCAAATATACATAGATTAGAACAACAATTGCAAAACAATTTCTTGAACCTTCCACTTGAAAAAACATACAAAGTAAAGGATAAATAGAATCACGATAACTTTGACATGGATTTCAATAGAAAAACTTAGAAAATAATAGGGATGAGAAGGAATGCTACTTTATTTTCAATGAGAGGAGTCAAGTACATCAATCTGCTTCTCCAGAGCTACAAGCATTCACCTCCAAGAAAGAGAGAATCAAGAACTAACTTCAATCACATAAGTGAGAGGTATATAACTAAACCTAGGAATCTACATTGAAACCTCCTCAACCTCCTAATAATGGAAAACTCTCCAAATAGGCCCATGAAGATGCCACTTAAAATTAGATGTCAGATTCTTGAATTTATAGGGGTAGTGGGAAAAATGAGAATCCTAAGAAATGTGGTCAAAAGACTACCCTATCCATTCCAAGTCATGCACTAAAAATAACATTCTGACAATGGTTTATAAAATACCATTGTCATAATTTACAATGGAAATAGGCAATGAATTTTCATTAAAAAATTTACCCCTCCTATGTGATTTATATGTTAAAATAGTTCTCAACCCAATATAAAAAAGAGAAAACATACATTAAAATATTTATATCTTTAATCAAATCCTCCTATTTTTAAATGCTTTAGCATTGACCTTGGCATTAAAATGTTTATGAACAAGGTTCTTGACCCCAAAGGGGAAAACCCTTTCAACAACATTAACATATAATAACTCAAAATATCCCACCAGAACCCTCACCATGTTTCAAAATTTATTCCCATCTCTAAACATATGCTAAAATAAAAATCTTAGAAGATGTTTCCTCAATCGACCTTATCATTCTGCATTCACTTTGAGCTCCCACTCCACTTCTTTGGGAAGGTGACATGGCTTTTCGGAAATGTTTTTAATTGCTAGATCCAGAACTGATACAATGAGGATGTAAGTGGTGATCTTCATTGCATCTTGCTATCTTGATAGCTTTGTATTATGAATTCTCTGCATTTTGAAGGCACTGTATTTGCATGATTCATGTTGATTCTCAGGGCTCGTGAGCTAGGGCATCATATTTTCAAATTCACTGCTTCAATTTTATGGTGCTCATCAGCTTTTGATTTGTCTTCATGAAACGTATATGCTTACTTACTGGTTTGAACCCATATTACATGCATTGCATTTGAATTCATGGCATCATTGATTCCATGTTGCTATTTGAGCCATCAATGTCATTTCTTGTTAGATTTTTTTAGAGACCGCGAGCCTTAAGCCAGGGTGTCTTGATATAAATTGGCCACTGTTTTCATGTACAGCTAGCACGCTACATCACCAATGTTTTTGCTTGCTGGATTTGTTCACACCATGTTAGATTTGTCATCAGAATTAGGATATTTTATGCTTGTCATTTCATTCTTTCTCCTTACACAGCTTGAGACCTATACCCTCAAGGTTGCAGGCCTATTATTTGACATCAATGATCTTTTAATCACCGTCACTACTTTAGTTTACAACCCGTATTACAGGGCTATGAGATCAAGTTAAGGCATTGTGTTTGCATGATTCATGTTGACCACCATTTTGATGTGTCCACTCATGCATGGGCATCATCGTGCTACTATTATCGACCTTATGTTTGATTTTATTACTACTTTGAATACCCACTATTTTTTCATTTTACGTTGAGGCATACTGATTTATGTTTGACATATATAAGGTTGTGGGCTTTATTCCTTTGTATGAAGACCCATTGATCCACGAGCCAAAGAAACACTTGCTTCCACTTTGAGATTACTATCTGAATTTTCTAAGACCCTGAGACTTGGAGCTTGGGCATCTTCGTATGGTGAATTTATTGGCACATTTCTTTGTCATGAATCATGACATTGTATTCTCATGTTCATGCTATTATTTTGTTGATTCAGTGCATGATAATTCATACATAGCCCATGGGTTAAGACCAAGGCATCATTTCACTGAATTCCATGCTATTTTTGGGTCCGTTAGTTGTGGCTATTGTTATTGATGTTGACTACTTTTCTATTATACACAACCTATGAGTTTATGGCTCGCTATCTTTACTCTTTGATCAAGGCACATGAGATTTGCTCATTGCATCGGTTTTTTATGTTATGTCCCATATAATGCTAGGGCATTGTGTAATGTGGACTGTGATATCAATGTTTACACTATTGTAACCATGTTGCTACCTTCCATCTTGTAAATTGTATTGCTTCCTTGAAAACTATCAGCCAGTGCGTGGAATTGTATTCATTTATCTTGGTGTTTGCTAGATATGCTTCATTACCCTGTTGTGTTTGGATATGCTTCATTACCAATTTTAGCCCCTTTTCTTTTTAGCTCAAAATGTATATTAAAGCACTTTTCATGTTATAGCATCAATACATGAATGCAGATTTGAAGCATACTTTATGATGTAATGTACATTTCCTTAGTATGTAGACCTGTACCTTTATTTAACATGATGATGATGTATGCCCCTTTGAACCTACCAGTGCTTGACCATGCTTCATTGGATTTTTCTTTATGATCTTTGAATGTCCCACTAATACTACTTCATCCAGTTGCCTCCCTTTGGATCATGGGTGTTCTTAGCCTATGATGCAGTCCCTGCCAAGGAAATTTGAGGTTTTCCTAGCATGGCTTGCATCACAGGTTAGCATCATTCATCTAGATCCCAACACCTTTGGATTGTTTTTGTTCTGACAATCATGAAGCTTTGAGGATGGTCTCTGTTAGGAATACCATCCTCTTAGCCCCTTGATTATCTAAATGAGGAAAACAATAGTGAATCAACTTCTTATGTATCTGCACATGGAACAAACAAGTTAGTGAAAACAATGGTATCTCTTTTATTTCTATAGCCTCCCTAGTGCACATGCCCTAAGCACATCCCCTATCAGAGGTGTATGACTGAGTGCATATATTCATGCTTGTAAATATTATGGTACCATACATTGTTTAGATCCATTGGATCTAACCCCATCCCTTTCTTTCTCTTTTCTGTAGGTTCTGGATCACAGGAGCACACTAGACATAACTGGATCAATGTTCCACTACTAGGCAATGTCTGGTACCCTAGTATTTATGTTCATTTCATGTATGTTTCTACTCATTTGTGAAATTCTGAAAATGGCTATGCTCACAGCCTGTGTGAGCTCAGATAGATGGTCTTCTCAGTTCTTTTCCTTTTGTACAACACATTTAAGACATGGGCACATATACATGTAATTATTTTAGATGTAGATCATTTGTTTTCCTTTTCATGTATCTTACTATGAAATGAACACAAAATTAAGAAAGACCACCTAATAATCCAAACTAGGGTATAGTAGTCTCACTTAGTAACTAGGTCTTGAAAAGATGAGTAAAAATATGAGAACATTTTGGTGACCTCAACTAAGTGCTTTCCTGCTAAGCACCTTGACCATTTGCCTTTGAATCCATTGGGTATAGAGTCTCATAATCTAGAATGAAACTTAGCTCCCAACCAAAACAACCTCCTCCTCTTCAAAAAAAATGAAACTAACTATCAAAGACAAATTGCTTTGGCTTTTTTCTAATCAAAACCAAACTCAAAACTGAAAGTTGAAAGAAAACTTGTGCTGAAGCACTTAGGGAATACCAAACTGAAAAAATCCTATCCTACCCTACTCTGACCAGTATCAACAAACTAGTCGAACAAATTGACTAAGCTATTGAAATAACTTCCCATTCTCTTCAATGTGTTATACTTCACATATTTGATGCCAACAAAGAGAAAATGGAACATAAGAACATACTGAACTACCTGGCATATCAATTTTTGAAATTGGTAGTCTAGATAACTAACCTTGATTAGATCATAGGTGTTGTCTTCCCAGGGTGATTGATAAGATTAAACAGGCTCCTGGTCACCAAGGAATGGACTTCTGACATCACCCTCCATTGAATCCTTGAGTATGAATGTCCCACGTGACCCCACCTGAGCTAGATATCTGATAGGAAACCCCCTTGAGAGTATGAAACCAGGCCTCTCTTGTTTCTCAGTATGCACCTTATGAATGTCTTCAGCACGCTGATCAAAATTTTGCCCCTCCATGATAGTCTACCATACCATTTCTTCTTTTGTAGTTAGAAATAATCCTATTCTTTAGCTAGAATAGCCAATAGCTCATCAAAGCTATCAAACTATCTTAGGTCCTTAACAATCACTGGCCCCTCCTCATTGTCCAGGAAACATGATTCTTGAGATTCATCCACCACTTTATTGCAAATAGGTCTAGACTCTACAACTGAGACATCATTGACCTTCTCAAATACAAACTCTTTCTCAAGAACATGCAAGCTATTATCTATTTTAGAAGGTTGAGGAACATCAACAAGAGCGGAGTAGAAAGCATCAATTATAGAGTCAAAATATTCTTTTTGTCCTAAGTTAGTAGCAACTATATCATCTTTCTTATCATAATCAGTTTGCTCAGTAGTAAATCTTGTACTACCTCATCTTTCTCAATATAAGAATGCATTTCCTCAAATAAATCAGCTATGATATTACCTTCTTCACTTGCTTTCTCATCCCTATCTAGCTTCCCTAATCCATCATTATGTAACAAATCTACTTGTTCCTCATGATCATCTTGAAAAGTGTACCTAAGAGACAAAAATCATCCTTTTTCTGGTGGTCTGAAATGTTATGAGGTGTGAAGGTCTCTTCATGGATTGGTTCATAAGGCTTTATCTATTGGAGGACGGGCCCATTGTCACTTAGGAAGTCAAACCTCTTAGGCATCTCTTCTAAAGGAATAGAATGGAGTGGTTGAAAAACTAAGATAGGGTCATGAATAGGCTCTAAAAAATCATGGAGGTTAGACCCTTGTTGACTAGGATTCTGGACTGAAGGAGAAATCCTCAAGCTTGGAATTTCAATAGAAGTGCTAGTGGACTTACTAGGCAAGAAATTTGGGATTTGAACCATGTGAGTCTCCTATCTAGTCTACAAAGCTTCTAGGTCTTCTTTAGCAACATGAGGCATCTCCTCCTGGATCTCTTCCTTAAGAAGTGTTGGCATCTTGAAATCCAGATACATGGTCCATGAGGGTCTCCAAGACTGCATTAAGTTTTTATTTCCCTCTAGTGGATCTGGTGAAATTTCTTGTGTTGGGGCAGAAATGAATTCTTGATCTCCTTGCCTTGGTGCTTGTGCCAATAGATTATTAATCAACTGATCCTTTTCTGCAATCTGTTTAGCAAGTGTTTCTTGCTCATGATCATTTTCTACTAACTCTTTTTAGAGATCCTTCTCAATTTTTGTAGCTATAAGATAGATGGCCCTTATTAATTCTTGATGATCCTCAAGATTTTTCTCATAGGCCTCTTCTTGTGTCAAGATCAATTGGTTCTTTTCTTCAAGGGTCTGCTCATAAATTACTATCTTGTTCTCTAGCTGCCTTGAGATCCCTTCTTTTTGAGTCACCATCTCCATATACTGCCTCAAGAGCTCCTCTTTCTGAGACCTCATCTCTGCATAGTCTTTCATGAAAGAGCTCATTTATTCTCATAAATTTACCAACCAGTCATTGGATTTTGAATCTAAAGTGGTGTTGGACTGATTCTGAGGATTGTAATGGTGACTCTCATAGGGTGGTTCATAGGAATGCTACCAGGATACTGGATGCTAGGTGAGAGGGTATGGTAGCACATGCTAGTAATTTTCTTTTGGTGGGTCATTTTGGCTATATGCTATTGCTTGGCCAGATTGATATGGCATGAATGACAGCACATGGGTAGCTTTCTCATGATATGGAGGGTGATAGGGAGAATATGCATTAGGAATTGACATGCTTATGCATCAAATGAGCTAGTAAAAAGGGAAATTATGAAATTTACCAACACTTGGATTACTTAAACCAGTAGATTTTTCTTAGAGTCACCATGGTGTTTGAAAAAAAACTACCTCTAAAGGCTGATTGCACTAAGGATCACACCAAAATCTCAGTGAATGATGGGAAACATCACTCTCCCACCGGGCATGCCAAAAATTATTGTCACTAGGGATTGCACCCGAGTATGGCTAAGTGTGGACCTAGCAATCCCATGTAACATGGGACTACTTTTAGGATGTGGGTAGCCTATCATAAAGTAGACCTCCAGATTAGGGGCCGACTTCCCTTTGATTCACCTGAAACTTAACTAAACTTTGAAGGAAAAGAGAGAGAGAGAGTGCATGAAACTGAAACTAAACTAGGTGATTCACCGAACATGAAAGATCCACAGATTGAAGCAACACTCACAATGACATCTAAAATAACTTTGTGATTCACAACCTAACCCTATCTACCTTGAAAATCCTTGAACTAAAGAGGTATTTGGATTAAAAGAAGGGAAAAGCTCCCACAAATTAAAACCAAATGTACACGGATTAGAAAAATAATTGCAAAACACTTTCCTCAACCTTCCACTTGAACAAACATAAAAAGTAAAGGATAAATAGAATCATGATAACTTTGACATGGATTTCAATAGAAAAAAGTAGAAAATAATAGGTATGAGAAGGAATACTTCTTTATTTTTAGTGAGAGGAGTCAAGTACATCAATCTGCTTCTCCAGAGCTACAAGCATTCACCTCCAAGAAAGAGAGAATCAAGAACTAACTTCAATCACATAAGTGAGAGGTATATAACTAAACATAGGAATCTACATTGCAACCTCCTCAACCTCCTAAAAATGGAAAACTCTCTAAATAGGCCCATGAAGATGCCTCTTAAACTCAGATGTCAGATTCCCAAGTTTATAGGTGTAGTGGGAAAAATGAGAATCCTAAGAAAGGTGGTCAAAAGACTACCCTATCCATTCCAAGTCATGCACTAAAAATAACATTCTGACAATGGTTTATAATATACCATTGTCAAAATTTACAATGGAAATAGGCAATGACTTTTCATTAAAAAATTTACCCCTCCTATGTGGATTTATATGTTAAAATAGTTCTCAACCCAATATAAAAAGGGGAAAACATACATTAAAACATGTATACCTTTAATCAAATCCTCCTATTTTTAAATGTTTTAGCATTGAACTTGGCATTAAAATGGTTATGAACAAGGTTCTCGACCCCAGAGGGGAAAACCATTTCAACAACATTAACATCTAATAACTCAAAATATCCCACCAAAACCCTCACCACGTTTCAAAATTTATTCCCATCTCTAAACATATGCTAAAAAAAAAACTTAGAATATGTTTCCTCAATCGGCCTTATCATTTTACATTCACTTCAAGCTCCCACTCCACTTCTTTGGGAAGGTGACATGGCTTTTTGGGAATGTTTCTAATTGCTAGATCCAGAACTAATACAGTGAGGAGGTAAGTAGCGATCTTCATTGCATCTTGCTATTTCGATAGCTTTGTATTGTGAATTCTCTGCATTTTGAAGGCATTGTATTTGCATGATTCATGTTGATGCTCAGGGCTCATGAGCTAGGGCATCATATTTTCAAATTCACTGCTTCAGTTTTATGGTTCCCATGAGCTTTTGATTTGTATTCATGAAACATATATGCTTGCTTACTATTTTGAACCCGTATTACATGCATTGCATTTGAATTTAGGGCTAATTTGATTCCATGTTGCTATTTAAGCCATCAATGTCATTGCTTGTCAGATTTGTTTAGAGCCCGTGAGCCTTCAGCCAAGGTGTCTTGATATAAATTGGCCACCATTTTCATGTACAGCCTGCACGCTAGTTCACCAATGTTTTTTCTTGTTGAATTTTTTGGCATCGTGTTATATTTATCATTAGAATTAGGATATTTTATGCTTTTCATTTCATTCTTTCTCCTTACACAGCTTGAGACCCGTACCCTAAAGGTTGCAGGCCTATTATTTGACATCAATTATCTTTTAATCACCATCACTACTTTAGTTTACAACCCATGTTACAAGGCTATGAGATCAAGTTAAGGCTCTATGTTTGTATGATTCATGTTGACCACTGTTTTGATGTGTCCAATCATCCATGAGCATCATCGTGTTGTTGTTGTTGACCTTGTGCTTGATTTTATTATCACTTTAAATGCAAACAATTTTTTCATTTGATGTTGAGGCATAGTGATTGATGTTTGGCATATATGAGGTTGTGGGCTTTATTCCTTCGTATGAAGACCCGGTGATCCGCAAGCCAAAGAAACACTTGCTTCCACTTTGAGCTTACTATCTGAATTCATTGAGAGCCTAAGAGTTGCAGCTTGGGCATCTTCATATGGTGAATTTATTGGCACATTTCTTTGTCATGAATCATGACATTGTATTCTCATGTTCATGTTGTTATTTTGTTGATTCAGTGCACGATAATTCATGCATAGCCCACAGGTTAAGACTAGGGCATCATTTCACTAGTGTCCGTGCTATTTTGGGGCCCGTAAGTTTTGGATGTTGTTATTAATGTTCACTGCTTTTATATTATACACAACCTGTGAGTTTATGGATCACTGTTGTTACTCTTCACCGTACATGAGCTTTGTTCATTGCATTGGTTTTTTATGTTATGTCTCGTATAATGCTAGGGCATTATGTAACGTCGACTGTGATATCAATGCTTACATTGTTGTAACCATGCTGCTACCCTTTATCTTGTAAATTATATTACTTCCTTGACGATCGTGAGCTAGGGCATGGTATTATATTCATTTCTCTTGGTGTTTTCTAGATATACTTCATCACCCTATTGTGTTTGAGAACTGAGCTTTGAATGTTTACGCCTGGACAAAATGTGAGTGTTGTTTATATATTGCATAATTGTTTGTTGTTTGGGTTATCATGCCATGGTATACCGTGTCTTTGACATCATAGTGATAACACCATGCTAATGTTTTTTACCTTCATTACTATGGAAAATTGTTGTTGACCCTATATGCACATTTTCCAGGCTTTGATCACCTATTTTGTCATTGATGTCTGCATTTGATATTCATGATATTACAGATAGTTGTTGTTGAACTGTTGTGCTTTCATGTTCATGAAGATACACTCATTGGTGCTCATTTTTCTTTAATTAGAAGGTTTTGTTATATATTTGAAGGCATCTTTTTATTTTTGATCTTGGCTTGTTCACCGTTGAATGATTTTTAAGGCCCAAACTCTTATTATTACCCTTGCTATTATTAAAAGCTTGACACCATGTTCTACAAGTTTCACTAGTTTGATCCTTGTACTAGGATGTCTTATTGGTATAATGGCACCATTCCTGACTTATCATAATTGTCTCATTATTCCATGCTTGAGGCCCATTTGATGGTGTATTGTTAGGTGCTCATCTTTTCTAGCACATGCACTATCCATTCACTATTTCACATGATGATATGCCATCCTTATAAGGCACTGTGTCACTGATTCACCAACTGTAGCCCCTTTTCTTCTTAGCTCAAATTGTAGATAAAAGCACTTTTCATGTTATAGAATCAATACATGAATGCAAATTTGAAGCCCACTTTATGCTATAATGTACTTTTCCTTAGTATGTACACCTGTACCTTTATCTGACATGCTAATGATGTATGCCCCTTTGAACCTACTAGTGCTTGACCATGCTTCATTTGATTTGTCTTTATGATCTTTGAATGTCCCACTGATACTACTTCATCTAGTTGCCTCCCTGTGGATCATGGGTGTTCTTGGCCTTTGATGTAGTCCTTGCCAAGGAAATTTGAGGTTTTCCTAGCATGGCCTGCATCACAGGTCAGCGTCATTCATCTAGATCCCGACACCTTTGGATTGTTCTTTTTTAGACAATCACAGAGCTTTGAGGATGGTCTCTGTTAGGAATACCATCTTCTTAGCCCCTTGATTATTTGAATGAGGAAAACAATAGTGAATCAGCTTCTTCTATATCTGCACATGGAACAAACAAGTTAGTGAAAATAATGGGATCTCTTTTATTTTTGCACCCTCCTTAGTGCACATGCCCTTAGGATAGCCCCTACTAGAGGTGTATGACTAAGTACATATATGCATGATTGTAAATATTATGGTACCATAAATTGTTTAGATCCATTGGATCTAACCCCATCCCTTTCTCTCTCTTTTCTACAGTTTCTGGATCACAGGAGCACACTGGACAGAACTGGATCAATGTTCCACTACCAGGCAATGTCTGGTACCCTAGTATTTATGTTCATTGCATTTATGTCTATACTCATTTATGCAATTCTAAAAATGGCTATGCTCATGGCATGTGTGATCTCAGATAGATGGTCTTCTCACTTCTTTTCCTCTTGTACAACACATTTAAGACATGGGCACATATACATGTAATGCTTTTAGATGTAGATCATTTATTTTCCTTTTCATGTATCTTACTATGAAATGAACAAAAAATTAAGAAAAACCACCTAATAATCCAAACTAGGGTATAGTAGTCTCACTTAGTAACTAGGTCTCCAAAAGATGAGTAAAAATATGATAACAACAATGTCACTATTTCTCCAATTAAGTCAATTAAAAAAAGATACAAAAACCAATGCAGGAATTCATGGTGAAGTTTAACAGGATGTTACAAAGGATTCCTAAAATTTATAGGCCCAGTGATGAGAATTAGAAGATCTTCTTTCTAAATGTTGTGCCATCAGATATAAGCTTTCATCTAATAAAAGATGGAGTGGCCAATATAAATGCTACACAAAGACAATCTATTGAACTAGAAGATGCATTCATCATGACAGGGAAGTGGAAAAGGGATGTTCAAACTTCAGGCACCTCTTCATCCACTCCAACAGACCCTCTCATGCAGAGAGTGATGAATGATATAGCTATTCTCAAAAGACAACATAATAAGTCCAGTTCCCCATATCAATCACTCTATCCAGATGTCAATCATAGGAAGTATAACCAACCTCATGAGAAAACCCGTCTCTTAACAACATCACAACCTAGACTACATATTGAAGCCACCCCCAAAGAGGCAATGTGTTCTTTTCACCTAACAACTGCTCATGACAGTGAAACTTTCCCTGATTGGTTGAGGTGTCTCCAAATGAATGCGACAAAAGATGCTCTTGGAGAAGAAGAAATTTAGGAAGAAAAAGTTCCAATTTAAATTGGGAATTTGGGCTCCTTTTTAGAATATGAGTCTGATTCTGAGAGAGGTGAAGATATCCTAGTAACTTTGGAAGACCTATCGTGTACAATCCTTACTCTGAACCAAAGGAACCAGAAGTTCATTCCCGGTGTTGGTACATCTCCCTAAGGGTAAAGAGAAAGAAAGTAATGAGGCTCCCTCCAATTCAAAACTCTCAAGAATCAAAATTTTGTCAACAAATAACTCTACCTCACCTTCTCCTAGTTTTGATACTATCAAATTTTGTAAATCCTCTTCTATCTCAATCTCCCCTATTGAATACTTGAGGATGAACCCTAAAGAACTGGACAAACTGATCAAATATGTGAAAGGGGAGCTGAGCTCACCTACCCAGTTCTAAACCTCTTATAGGTGAAACAAAAAAAGTTCAAGAGCCTCCCATCTTTGTATTAGAAGCTACCTCATAGGCCTCCAAAGAAACTCCATGTACCAATACTGTGCAAAATGAGATGGAAGAGAAGAAGCCCGAGCCTTTCTATATTTGTTTTCTTCTAAATGGCCAAAAACTTAGTAAATGTATTAAAGACTCTGGGGCATCTGATAATAGCATGCATGCCTCTATTGCTAAAGCCCTTTTCCTTACCCTCACTAAAAAATTTGGCTGTTGTTATTCCATGGACAAAAAAAAGTACCATAGATGGGTCAAGTTAAAGATGTACAGATTTTCCTTGCTGCATAACCTGATAAATAGTTGAAGCTTACAATTTTAGTTGCA
Organism: Chamaecyparis obtusa; assembly: GCA_027943335.1. Classification (NCBI taxonomy): domain Eukaryota; kingdom Viridiplantae; phylum Streptophyta; class Pinopsida; order Cupressales; family Cupressaceae; genus Chamaecyparis; species Chamaecyparis obtusa. The sequence continues at coordinate 485,926 of BSBK01004867.1, forward strand.
GACATCCCATCTAGCTATGATAGGTTACTCAATAGAACCTTTTGTAAAGATATGGGGGGAGATGTAAAGATGGATTGGTGAGAGGCAATTAACCAAGTACGTCGAAAAAAGATAAAACTTGAACCAAAGCCTAAAAAAATTTACATGGTGGTCCCTTCTGATAATCCCAAGGTGCAAATTCTTTATGAAAAGTGTCAATTAGGATATTATGCAATTCTTCCTGGAGAAGAAACATAATCAATTATAGAAAGTTCAGATGAAGGCACATTGTGGAGTATGGAATTTGATGATAATTATTCAAATTTAGGATTGGGGGCTGGAGTGGTGTTAATTTCTCCTTCTGGAGAATATATCCCTCTATCTTTTAAGTTAGATTTCAAAAATACTAATAAAACAACTAAGTATGAAGCTTTGTTGTTAGGATTGGAGGAAGAAAAGTCTATAGGAATTAAGAAGCTACTGGTGAAGGGAGATGTCAAGCTTATTGTAAAGCAAGCAAGAAGTCAATTTGCTATCAAAAATGAAAGGTTGAAGCATTATAGAAACCTGGTATGGGATGAACTCAAATTTTTTGATGCTTTTTCCATTAAATTCATACCTCAAAGTCAAAATTCTAAAGAAGATTCTTTAGCGGTCTCAGCCTCGCTTCTCTTACCACATCCTAATTTTAAAACACATACTTATAAGGTGGAGATTATCTATAGACCAAGACTACTAGATAATGTAGAGCACTGGCCAGTGTTTGATAGTGATCCCCAACTTCTAGATTTTATTGGTTGTGTTAAAAAAATTTCCGCTATATATTTTTAAGGTTTTGACAGTGAATGTAAGGAAGGTTGTGAAGGTGTTGGGGAAGACGGTGAAATATTGTAGTTAAAGTAGAACAAGATACCGAAAGGGTTAGTGTCCTTAGAACATTTTTTTTCACTGAAGAGATGACAGTACAGTCAAAGAGAAGGTGTCAGATTCTTATACCTCTAAAGAGTACGTTAACATCGATATTGGTGAAGAAGATAATCCTAAGTGTATTTCAATAGGAAAAACCTTCTCTCAGCGAGAGAGACATAATTTGAAAAGATTACTAATGAAGTAAAAAGATTTTTTTTCCTAGGGATATGAAGACCTCAAGGATTTCAAAGATGGCCAATTTAGACATCATATTCCATTGAAGCTTGGTGTCTCACCTTTCCCCCAAAAGCTTAGGAATTATAAACAAAATTTATCCGAGGCTATATTGAAAGAAGTAGAGAAAATGCTAAAGGCCATACTTATTTACCCCATCCATCATTCAACCTAGATAGATAATATAGTGCTGGTAAGAAAGGAAAATGGTGAAATCAGGATCTGGGTTGATTTCAGGAATTTGAATCAAGCTAGCCTGAAAGATAACTATGTGTTACTGGTCATGGAACATGTTCTTCAGGCTATGTCAAGGTTAGAAACCATGTCAATTTTAGACAGTTACTCTGGCTATAACCAAATTAGCGTGGTGAAGGAGGATCAACACAAAATGGCTTTTATAACATTGTGGGGTACATTTTCCTATAATCAAATGTCATTCAATTTGATTAATGTCGGTGCCACATTTCAACAAGAAATGAACTCTTCTTTCAGAGATATGAGAAATAAAATCATTGTTATCTACCTAGATGATTTGACCGTCTATTCAAAGAGAAGAAAAAATCATGTAAGAGACCTAGAAATTGTATTGCAAAGGTGCAAGAACCATAATATATCTCTGATTCATAAAAATTCAGTCTTCTTTGTCGAGGAAGGTAAACTATTGGGGAATATCATCTCCAAAGAAGGAATCTGAATTAATCCTGATAGGGTTAAGCTATCCACCAACTTAACCTACCCTCTAGCAGAAGTGGTTTGAAATCATTCTTCGATCAGGTGAAATTTTTGAGGGGTTTCATTCTAGAATTCTTAGAGATCACTAGACATATGGTGGACATGATGACTGAGAAACACCTCTTCAAGTGGAATGATGTACGATGGAAGGCTTTCACTGATATTAAAATAGCTATAGCTCAGGCCCCTATGTTGACAAGCCTAGATTTTAGAAATGATTTCATTATTTATTGCTACATGTTAGAACACACTCTATCTAGCATTTTGACATAGAAAGATGATGAAGGTCAGGAAGCACCTATTTATTTCATGAGTACACCATTGAAGAAACATGAGATCAAATACTCCCAAGTCAAAAAGAATATCTTTGCAGTGGTGAAAGCAATCAAGCAATTCAAGTATTATATCTTGCACTTGCATTCTACTATGTATGATCCAAAAACAACAACAAAGAACATCTTAATGCAGTAGGAAATAGGAATGAATACAAGATCAGTTTGGGTAGACAAGATCTTGGAGTACGATCTAACAATTAAGCCAATACATTTGGTATGAGGGAGAGGTTTGTGTAAGCATCATGAAAATCAAGAGTCGTTAGAAGAAGTAAATGAAGCTCCTACAGTTCTATTGGTAAGCTTAATAGATCTATGGTTTTCAAATGTGGCATATTACCTTACATATGGAGAGTGTCCTAGACACCTAAGCTCCCATGAAAGAAGCAACCTAAGATTAAAAGTGTCCAAGTATGTCATTTATCAAGGGGTTCTATATAAAAGAAAGATTGATGGAACCTTTCTTAGATGTGTGGACACTGAGGAAAACAAGGAATTACTTAGGACTTTCCATGCCGGAGCTTGTGGTGGGAATTTTTCTTCAATGGTTACAACTTTCAAGGTGCTCATGAACTATTTTTATTGGCCTAGGATGTTTAAGGATGCATATCATTATGTCAAAAATTGTGAGAAATGTAAACTATTCATAGGAGGATCACATCTTGCAGTCCTACCTCTCAAACCAGTGGTGGTAGATGAACCTTTCAAGAAATGGGGAATAGATTTTATAGGACCTATAAATCCTCCATCTAGTGCAGGGCATGTGCATATCTTGATAGCTATAGACTATTTTTAAAAATGTGCGGAGGCAATCCCCACAAGGAAAGAAAATTCATAGGTGGTTTGTGATTTTTTGATGAATCATATTTTTGTTAGTTTTAGGGTGCCACAAAAAATAGTGGCAGATAGTGCTACATACTTCTCTTTAGAATAAATCTCAATGTCCTACTATGAACATGGGTTATCGTTGGCTCATTCGTTAAATTATTTTCCTCAGGGGAATGGTTAGGCAAAATCCAATAATAAAAATTTGGTTGCTCTAATGAAAAAGTTGATGGGTGACAACTTTCATGATTGGCATAGAAAATTATATGAAGCATTTTGGGATGACCAAACTTCCCTCAAGAGAGCTATAGGGATGGTTCCTTTTGAAATGGTCTATGGAGTGGGTGCACAGGTGTCACTACCTCTTGAGTTATCTACTGCAAAGCTATAGTATGTGATCGAAGATTAGTATTTTCAGAGCTCTCTAGAAAAAAGGGTCATGTATCTAAACAAGCTGGAGGAGGAAAGGGAAAATTTAGTGGATCACATTACAGAACACCAAATGAAGGTGAAGAGATTTTTTGATATGAGGGCCCATACCCACAACTTTATGGAGGGAGATGAAGTCTTATTGTGGGATAAGATGAAGGAACCCAAAGAATCCCATGGGAAATTTGAATCTTTATGGAGGGGAACCTTCATAATTTTAGAGGAAGTTGGTTCAAATCCATTTTTTCTTTCCTACCCAGATGGCACAATCCTTCCTTTCACTTATAATGGGAAGGATTTGAAGTTGTTCAAGCTTTGATCTTGTTCGGAAAATTTTTGAACATAGTAGTTGTAATACCCCAAAAATGGGCTATAAGTTCATTAACCTCCTATATCATCAAATCATATGAAATCGACATCAAAGTCCTAATCTAAGGCACATCTAAACATCATCAAATCTAATTGATTATCTTAAATTTTGCATCGGAGAATATTCCTAGTAATATTCCTAATTATCTTAATTATCTTTAATTTTATAATTATTTGGCAATAAATCACATTTATCCTAAAATTTAATTAATTGAATATTTTCATATTTAATTAATTAGATTTAATATTTGCCACTTAATTGTGTAATTAAATTTAATTATATCTATTATTAATCGTATTATTTAATTTTGACAATAAATCTAATATCATATGAATAATTGATTAAATTCTTATTTAATTAATTAAAGCAAGTTTTCATTATTTAATAATATAGTTTTTAATAAAAGTATGATTAAATAATTGATTAACCCATAAATCAATTGTTTTATTTTTAAAAGCAGTTAAGTTGGAAATAAATCACTTTATTATTAAATTAATTTATAAATAAAACATGCACAATCATAAAAGCAAACAACTATCAATTATCAATTAAAGCTAAACTCTATTTTGAGTTAAAACTTAGCTTTTGCATGTTTTTGTGAGTTAATTATCTTTTATTTAAAAATAACTCAAAAATCAAGTTGAGTTATTTGAGTGATTTATGGCTTTTTCCCATGCACCTCCAAAGCCCTGGATTTCTATAAATTAAGGCTTTAGCTCTTCACAAATCATCTCATATTTTGCACAATCACGCTGGAGAATTGGAATTGAAGAATCAAAGCTCTTGCGAATCGACATTTTTGTGAGATCAATCTTATTTTTGCATTCATATTACATATCATTGTTAGATTCATAGCATATCAATTTTCAATAGCATTCATAGCATATCAATTTCATTTAGCATAGATTTCATATCAGTTTTTATCATTCTTATTGCATAGAAAATATCAAAAATATAGTTTAATTGCATTTATTCCATATCTAGAATTGCATTCAAATCCTTCATTTAGGTGTCGTCTAGGTCACTGATCTCGATAATAATCTGAGAACATTAATCTCGCACCTATTAGAAGGCAGTAAATCGCTTGGTTAGATTAGATTTCAATTTTGCATGATTTTGATTTTTGCTAACCTCTAATGTTTTACTGAGTGTTGTGTCTACAGATCAGGTACAATTTTCACACACACATTTCTGGCGCCCACCGTGGGGCAACCCACCTTTGCATGCTGGTTTTGATTTTTTTGGAGCTAAAACCCCAAAGTTTCAAAGATTTAATTTTATCTCCCAAACGGCTTGGAATTTTGATCTGAAATTTTTTTTGCAGGTTGGTGACATGTCATGGAAGCTACAGTAAAAAATTTAGAATTTTATGAGATGTTTTGAATTTTTAATAATTTTTTCTTGAAATTCCGGAAAAAATTAATATCTGACGCAAATCAGCATATTTTTCGAAAATTTTTATATTTTCGGAAAGCTCTTTAAATTCTACAGGGGGTCCATTCTTTGTGTTTTAAATTTGGACATGATATCATAGCTCAAATAGTCAATTTACAAAAACTAGTCTGTATTGATAAAATGGGTCTCTAGGGCACAAATGAAGAGGTTTTTCTAAAAATTTTGCATTTTTGGAAAGCTCTTTGTTTTTTAGCAGGGGTCTCTATTCTGAATTTCTATTTTTGTGGCCAAAATCATATCAAAAAAATTAGATCTTGTTGACTAGGTCAAATGCAGCAAAAAAAATAAAGTTTTGTGATGGGTATGCACTTATTTTTTTTACATGGTTCAATGAATGATATAAGTTGTCATTTGGGTTGATTGCTGGTTATTATTACTGATAATAATTGATTTTTAGAGCTAACCCTATGGTTTTCATAAGTTGAATATATTTTGCATATCTTGTTTGCTTGTTTGCTTGTTGGAGAGTTCGTCACTTGCTTGCATGGAAAAGCTCAACAAAAATTGCTAAAAATCAAGTAAAATCTACTAAGCGCGTTGCAAGGATCCCAGGTATTCTCCTTCATCTAATAATATTTTGATTTGGGACTTAAAATAAATCTCTTATGTGTCAAGCTTGTGTGCATCTTTTCATGCTTTTGATCTATTTCTACACACTTGCATAATTGATACTAGGTTGTGAACCCTTAAGGATTCATTAAGTAGTCTTAGAATACTTGTGATTGATCTTGATTGCTATCTTGGGTTATTGGACTCGCTAATCCGCCGGCCCCTCATTTCCGCCCCGTGGTTGCAATCTCAGCGCCATAAAGGGGAGGGGTCAACAGGACAGAAGCGTTAAATGTTCCACTTGGCAACCCTTTTGTGCTTTTAGGAACTCCCTTGTTTTCTAAGTTGTGGACTCATTTTTAGCTTGTGTGAGGTGTTGAGTGTTCCACCTTGTGGACTCATCTCATATTCGCTTTAAACGTTAAGTGTTCCTCTTTCTACTTTTTGGATGCTTTTGGTAGATTTGCTTTCGGAACATACATCTGTGCTCACATAGTAATTAGGCCCTATGAACACTATTTGTGATTCTTGAGAGATTGGATTCCTAGCGAAATCCTTCTTGACGATAGAATCCTTGTAGGTAGGGAGGATACTTAGTGCGTTTCACATTCAACTTAGTTAGTGAGTCTTCTCTTATTGATCGACACATTCTCTCTCCGGAGAGGTTGATAGATCACGTGGGGTTGATATCACGAGCTTTGGTGAATCAAAATTGGTTAGTGCGTCTTCTCTTATTGATTGATACATTCTCTCCCCGGAGAGGTTGATAGATCACGTGGAGTTGATATCATAGACCTTGGTGGAACAAAAATTTGTCTTAGCGTGTCGAATTAATCTGCTTGCTTTGTTTGGGTTAAAAGTGAAGAGGTGTCAAAACCTTGAATCTGGAGCCAAGTCCCCTTGTGGTATACTATCGTGAGTCATCTTTAGAGAGGGTTAACCGTAGCGGACAATCCCTTCACAGGGCAAACTGCATTGACGGAACCTCAAGCGGTAATAGCCATTTTCGCCATGGTAGTGACAACCGCTATATAAATGTCCTTGTGGAAGAAATCTCCACGGGTATGGTTCATTGTTGGGTTGTCAGATCTCCCTAGCAGCTCTTGAAGATTAAGTTCTCGGACTGTGTCAAAACCCTGGTGCGCCGGGATTGGAGTTCACCCCTTTGAATCATAAAAGTTGCAGAGTCAAACCATTACTAAAAACCCTAGAGAGGCCAATTTTTCATTCTCAGGTATATGTGTGTTATTGCAAAACTTTTCAGAACATACACAATTAGTACTCTCAGGGATTAGCACAATTTGGTCACTTGATTGTTCATGCACAAGGTTGCTTTTGCCCTTGTTCATTATTTTCAGACGTGCTTGGAATCACTTGCTTGCTGTTCTACGTGCTTATTTATCTACTTGGCTATTAAAAATGATCAAATCTGGTATAACCTTCAAAATCTGGATAGTACAATTTGCAAACAATCCAAAACTGAAAACCTTAAATTTTGCAAAAATTGACGTAAAGTTCTTTCTGGAGTCAAAAGTCATTTCAGGAAGTCAAAAGTCGTACGAGTTTTGTCAAGTGTCATTTCAGTATTACCCAACTGTCGTACGAGTTTAGCAACTGTCATTTCATAGACTACCTAGTGTCGTATGAGTCTGCAGAGTGTCATTTGGAAAAATTTGAGAGAGTTGTCAGGAATTGTCAAATTGCAAGATATCCAATGTTTCCAGCCTAGATCCAGAATCTGTCAAAAATATCATTGTGTCAAGAACAAATCAATAGCTATTGAGAATCAGTACACATGTCTCAAAGAATCAGTAAACAAGAGGAAGAAGCTCTGATCGCCACTATAATGAAACAGATACATGCTATGCAAGTCCAGCTTGACAAACTTGGGAAAGAAAAGGAACCTCTATACTCTTTTCCATTTGATAAAGACTTGTACATGTCACCATGCCCCTGGAAAAAAATTGAGCAATATGATACCTCTTCCACGGAGAGTGACACATCTAGCTTTGGAGACTATGATGACTATGATGACAGACAATGTAATGATACCTATGACACCTCTGTTCCTAAGAGTCCTCCTCGTCGTTCGTTCCTACTTACTACAAATGGGCCATCACATTGGATAGATCAGGAGAGTGATCCATATGATTCTGATTATCAAAGAGACTTTGATGATTTCTATGCACAATACCCAGATGATCCATCTGTTTCACTTGAGGAAGAGAAAGTTTACCACGCTGATTATAAACATGCATACTATAAGGATCTCTCCTCTAAGAACTCTCGGGCTGAAAATAAAGATTACACTCTCAAGCAAGATCATGTTAATGTTGGACCTTTGTCTTGTGATGGTTCCCTTCCATCCCCTACTTCCTCCAATACCCATACATTTCCTAAAGCTTCCGAGTCTTTCAAATCTTTCACAGAACCTTCATCTGACACAAGCTCTGATATTTTTCATGTGGTTCCCTATAGTTATCCTCCAGGGCTACCTCTTAAAGAAACTCAAGCTAACCTTCACTTGGCTACAAATACTTTCAATGATGATAAACCTAAAGAGCCTAAGCCTTCATATGCTATAATTCCTACTTCAGCTAGTCCTCCACCATCTCTTCCACAGTCTTCCATACAATCCCAACATGCTTCCTTGTCCTTAGAAGTGGCTCCATGTCAAGAGGACTCTAAAAATGATGAAGAAAAGAACATAAAGAAAGATCAAGATCAAGAACCCTCCATGTCATCCACTCCTTTTCCCAATGTCTCTTATCTACCTCAGGGTTCTTTTGATCTTGTACCCCCTTTTTCATGCATTCCACCATGTCTTAAGTCTTCACCTAAGCAAGATCAAGCTACTACTTACACTGTTGAGCTTATTGACAATCAAAATAACCTTACTACATTTGCGCTTTCCAAAGATGATACTTCCATTAAGGTTGGTAAAAATGGTGTTCCTTCCAATGTCAAGCCTATTGAAAATCAAAAGAAAAATTATGCACTTGTGCTATCCAAAGATCCTTGTCAAGATCAAAGTCTTCCATCTTCTTGTTCTACCACTCCATGTTCACTTTCACTTTCTACTCTTCCTAAGTCTTCGCAAGCTTTGAATGATCCTATCAAAGAAGGTGCTCTTATTCAAGATGTCCATGATTCTATTGAAAATTCTAATGCTCACTCTAAAGATGCTGATATCCTTGGTTGTCATATAGATGCTGATGAACTTATTGATTATCCTTTTGCATCTTCCACTTCCATCCTTGGACCTCTTCCACCACTACAAAGATTTTCACGCCTTCCTTCCATCTTGGGTCCTTATGTCCCTTCACTTTCCCCTCCTAACTTTCCTAATTCACCATCCATCTTGGGTCCTTACATACCTCCATCTCCTATCTTTCCTCAAGATCAACATAGATGCATACCCTTGAATCTTTTTCATCCACCCACCCATCTAGACCAGTCATATCCTCCCTCTTCCACAAATCCTAAGTTTTTTGGAAGTAACTTGAATGTTCAATACAAGAAAAAGAAGCAATACAAGAATCCATCAAAAAAAGAATATCACCATGTCTCCTCTCATAGACATGGAACCATAAAGTCCAAAGAGATATCTAAGAAAAAAACTACAAGACAAGTATGGGTTCCAAAATCCATCATTCAAGATATTCTCTCTAGATCATCAAAAGGAAATAAAAATCCTAAGGCTATATGGATTCCAAAGTCTCTCTTGAAAGAGTCTGGTGTTGAACAAAAAGTAAAGTTGACATTCAAGCTTCCAAAGGCTTCCACTTCATCTCCCTCCAAAAATATTCTTCCATTCCATGTGCCTAAACCACAACCTCTGCTATCCATTCACCATATTCCTTCACGTATTCCTTCATTCAAGATTCCTCCATCCTCTCACCACCCTTCAAGGTATGTGTTGACGTTGATCTTGCCTTCCTTTCCACCTACCCTTTTACAATCCTTCCATGTATTATCCTTTTACCTTCTATCATTTTTTCTCATTTTCCTATTCCTCCTATCTTCCAACCTCACTCGCTTTACATAAAACCTTATCCTCCATTTTTCTCTTCCATCTCCCTTTCCCTATCAGCATCTTTGAGCATATCATTTTGAATCTTTGGCATATCATGGTTTATCCTTTCAAGGAGCATTACATAAAAATCTTGCCTTCTTCCAAAAAAAAAAAAAAGGAAATGTAAAAAAAAAATAAAATTGAAAATGTGCCTTGGTGAAAACCTGGAAACAGGCACCTTGGTAGCAAAAGTAAAGAGAAATAAATTCGTCCTATGGTGAAAACCACTTCCTTGTGGCACCTTGGATAAGTACCATGATGAAAACCTGGCAATCAGGCATCATGCGTAGTTCTTCTACATATTTCATCCATCCCACCTTCTTTCTTTGATCTTGACAAGGTTGACCTATACATGAACATTTGGCTATTTTGTGAGCTATTTTACGGTGATCTTGCTTTCATTCCTTCCATGTTTAGCCTTCATATCCATCTTCCTCCATTCATTTTCACCTATCACTATCCTTTTCCCCTTTGGTCTTGATCTAATAAAAAAAAGAAAGAAAGAGTAAAACACAATGCTATGAAGCCTCTTGACATGTCTACTCCTTTGGACTACATCCTATCCTGCTCTGGCATTATGATTTTGTGCTTATCCTATGCTAGCCTTTCATTGCTTGTCCAAATGCGCTTTACATGACAATTTTTCCCTAGCTTGGGTATTCTTGAGGAGTTTCCCCTTGAGGATTTCTTCCCTTCATTTTCCTTCATTCTCTTATCTTCCATCTCTTCCACTAGCTTGCTAATCCCTCTTGTTCTCCACCTTGCTAGACATTGGGACTGCACGATATGATCTTGCTCAGGAGTTTGCAAATGGAAAAAGATGCTATCAAGTATACCAAGTATCAAAACTAGTATCAAAACAAGCATTAGAACCAGTATCAAAACAATTATCAGAATCAGTATCAGAATCAGTATCAGAACCAGTATCAGAACAATTATCAGAATTAGTATCAGAATCAGTATCAGAATCAGTATCAGAACCAGTATCAGAACAATTATCAGAATTAGTATCAGAATTAGTATCAGAACAAGTATCAGAACTAGTATCAGAACCAGTATCAGAACACATATCAGAACTAGTATCAGAACAATTATCAGAATTAGTATCAGAATCAGTATCAGAACCAGTATCAGAACAAGTATCAGAATGGGCCTACAAAACAAGTATCAAAACGCCTACAGGGGCTACACCTTTCACTTTAGTTTATGGGTCTGAAGCGGTACTGCCTATTGAGGTTGAAATTCCATCACTTAGGATCAGAATGCATGGACTTGTCACTAATGAAGACTACAGAGTGTCGAGGTTACAAGAACTTGAACTACTAGATGAGCGCAGACAAGCAGCGTATGATCATCTCAGAGTGTATCAGAAAAGAATGTCTAGAGGCTACAACAAGAAAGTTAGACATAGAGAATTTCAGGTTGGCGATCTAGTGTTGAGAGAAAATCCTAAAAATCAATCACATCGAGAACGCAAGGGGAAGTTCGAACCCAACTGGCTGGGTCCCTTTGTAATCACTGCTACTTTTGGCTCTGGTGCCTATCAACTCTCAACGACTGAAGGAGAACAGCTCCGAGAACCAATCAACGTTCTCCATCTGAAGAAATTCTACGCCTAAGGCATTCAGTGCTTGGTAAATGTCCTGAAAAAAATCTTTAAAATCAGAAAAAGTCTTGAAAAAATGAACATCTTGGTGAAAACCTAGCAATAGGCGCCTTGATGATTCACAAAAAAAAAAAAAAAAAAAATCAAAAGTACAACAAAAAAAATCAAAAAATATCAAAAGTACAAAAAAATTAAAAAAATAAAAAATACAAAAAAATGAAAAAAGAAAAAAAAAAGTGCCTTGGTGAAAACCTGGAAACAGGCACCTCGGTAGCAAAAATAGAATCTCTACCAAGATGGTGAAAACTCGGCAAACGGGCACCACTTGTTCCAAAATGCTCCATCTATCAGCACAATCTTGGTCTTTCCCAGCTTTCAGTCTTGCTTTAGTTTTTACATATCTCCCGGTTTGTTTCTGCATATCCTGGTTTCAATAAGTCGGTCTGTACACCAATCAGCTCAAGTGTCTGTATCCTATCAATGTTCAAACTTGGGGGCAATCAATGTCATATCTTATAGTCTCCAATGTATCTTAGACATGTCATATCCACTCAGAGTCCTTTGAAGCTTCAAGTTGAGTCAGTCAGTCTGTCTCGTCTCCAGAAAGGATTTTGCATCAACAACAATCAAACATCAAACTCAAACTGAAAACAATATGTGCTTTTCATGCTTTTATCTCCTTGTATGCTTACTGATTCGCATTGAGATTTTTGCATATTGTGTCCCTTCGAGCTCTTCAATGATGTCCTTTACAGGATTTAGAGAGTGATGACTGGGGGCATAATCTTTTCTTTGTCTTCTGCTTGTATGTGAAAATCTAACAGCTTTGGAAATTCTGGATTGAAATGGTGTCCGACTGTAAGAGCCTCTATCTTGAATTGGATGGCCATGCGTACCTCGACCATTGATACCCAAAAAAAATTCAAGGAAGTTTGATCTAACTATTGTCTTTTTGAGTGAGTTCTTCCTCCTACTGTGGAACGCAATCTTGCCTAAGGATGTGAACGATAAAGGGTCACTACGGGTAATTCACATTGGATTTAGAATGATCTCTTGACTGTTTGATGTGTTTGTAACGCAAGGCGTACTCAGGTCATCACGACGTGTATGTTTTGATGCTTGTACAAATTGCTATATCAAAATAGACATGATATTCAGGTCATCCTGGCATTTGTGCCTTGATGCTTATATCTAATCCAACATTCAACAACTAAAATCAATATTCATATGTCCATGGTTGTTTGACCAGTGGGTGTTGTATTGATTCTTGCACATACAAATCAATATTCATATGTCTATGGTTTCATGGCTAGTGGGCATTGTATTGATTTATCCGGTTACCTAAAAGTTCAATGATGATAACAAATCGACACATGATTAGTGACTAGGTCCTAGGTCTTAGATTGCATTTCATTTTGCATGTCTCATTTCATTTTGCATGTTGCATGATCTCACAATGATTAAACGAACTCCAATGCTTAAACGATTCTTCAAATCGCATCTTCTAGTCTAACAAGAGCTGAATCTCACATGAAGGTTCCTCCAATGAAATAGCAAGTAGAATCCTTTTTCGGGATCAAAATTCAAATCTGAGATCAGTCATATTATTAACTACTTGCATATTCGACCTTCAATCATCACAGAAATCTAGTATTCAACTTAACTGATTATCTTACATCAAACTATCAAAATTTCAACTTGGTCAACCATGGTCAACTCGTGGTCAAATCTAGTCAAATTCGGTCTCCAAGACCTCCAAACGATGCAGAATGCATTCTCGGACGTGTATAACCACTTCTCAAATCAATTAACATGCTTCTAAACTATAACGCTGACTTTTCTTGTCAGATTTCAATTTTAATCCCGAAGGGGGCATGGTATTGCACATCATTCAAAGTCTATAAATCAAATTCTATCGATCAAGTCTATCAATATCTTTCATCAGTGATCAAGACAAACAATCACGTCTAGTTACTGATTCATCAAAAGTCCTCATCGCTCGGGGCAAATCTATCATCACTTGGGGCATATCAGATTCATCAATCCATATCAATCTGGTATTCTCTTAATCTTGTAATCTGTATCAGTTTTTGCAACCATCAGATCATAGTGTTATTTCCTTGGTTCTTTGGCAACTAAAGGATTCGGATGTGATACCTGCTAGTTCTGCTAAGACAATCGAGTCTAGAACGGGTCACTCACTTCTTATCAATCCTAAGGTTCAAGATCAGGCATTTTGACACTTTTTCACAATAATAGGTTCATTTGCTGCTACAGTGAACATTATCTTTGGTCATTCAGGACCTCCTATCTCAATATCTTTCAATCGGTTTCTATCTTGAGATCGGTTTATCTTTTGAATCAGTTTCATATCTTTATCAAACACAGACTTTCTTTGAACCACTGCGCTTCGCACAGTAATTCAAAGAGGGGCAAAATGTAATACCCCAAAAATGGGCTATAAGTTCATTAACCTCCTATATCATCAAATCATATGAAATCGACATCAAAGTCCTAATCTAAGGCACATCTAAACATCATCAAATCTAATTGATTATCTTAAATTTTGCATCGGAGAATATTCCTAGTAATATTCCTAATTATCTTAATTATCTTTAATTTTATAATTATTTGGCAATAAATCACATTTATCCTAAAATTTAATTAATTGAATATTTTCATATTTAATTAATTAGATTTAATATTTGCCACTTAATTGTGTAATTAAATTTAATTATATCTATTATTAATCGTATTATTTAATTTTGACAATAAATCTAATATCATATGAATAATTGATTAAATTCTTATTTAATTAATTAAAGCAAGTTTTCATTATTTAATAATATAGTTTTTAATAAAAGTATGATTAAATAATTGATTAACCCATAAATCAATTGTTTTATTTTTAAAAGCAGTTAAGTTGGAAATAAATCACTTTATTATTAAATTAATTTATAAATAAAACATGCACAATCATAAAAGCAAACAACTATCAATTATCAATTAAAGCTAAACTCTATTTTGAGTTAAAACTTAGCTTTTGCATGTTTTTGTGAGTTAATTATCTTTTATTTAAAAATAACTCAAAAATCAAGTTGAGTTATTTGAGTGATTTATGGCTTTTTCCCATGCACCTCCAAAGCCCTGGATTTCTATAAATTAAGGCTTTAGCTCTTCACAAATCATCTCATATTTTGCACAATCACGCTGGAGAATTGGAATTGAAGAATCAAAGCTCTTGCGAATCGACATTTTTGTGAGATCAATCTTATTTTTGCATTCATATTACATATCATTGTTAGATTCATAGCATATCAATTTTCAATAGCATTCATAGCATATCAATTTCATTTAGCATAGATTTCATATCAGTTTTTATCATTCTTATTGCATAGAAAATATCAAAAATATAGTTTAATTGCATTTATTCCATATCTAGAATTGCATTCAAATCCTTCATTTAGGTGTCGTCTAGGTCACTGATCTCGATAATAATCTGAGAACATTAATCTCGCACCTATTAGAAGGCAGTAAATCGCTTGGTTAGATTAGATTTCAATTTTGCATGATTTTGATTTTTGCTAACCTCTAATGTTTTACTGAGTGTTGTGTCTACAGATCAGGTACAATTTTCACACACACAGTAGTCAGCCTATTTCTTCCACTTTCCTTAGGCTTAGGTGTGCGTGTCAGTTCTTCCCCTATTTTTGGTCTGCAAAACCAATAACCTAAGTTCTTTGCATATCCTTGACATGCAGTCCCCGAGTCAGAGCTGATGTTGGAATCCATATCAGCCACCTTGTATAAGTCTATTTGGCTCTTATATTTGTATTGAAAACATTTTCCCAAGTTTTTCCTTTGATCTTAGATCATGCCCCACATCTGTGGTTAGTTCCCTATGATGTCCATTTTGTTGCTTTGAACCTATTTCATATGCTAGCCTTCCTCATTTTGAATGTTTGTTGCCTTAAGTTATTGTTGAACCACTTTGAACCACTTTGTACCTCGATACAAAGTAGTTCAAATAGGTTCAATAAATAATTTCTATCTAACATTTGTACTTGTAGGTGGAATCTTTTGATGAGCTATGATATAATGTCGAACCACTTTGAACCACTTTGTACCTTGCTTCAAAGTAGTTTAAAGAGGTTCAAAGAAATTATTTTGTGCTCAAAGTGAATTGGCAACTGATGTGACTAATGATGTGATGGACCATATAAGCAATCACCATGATGATGGTACGACGTGCCTCAGGATATATCAGATATGAGTGTAATTTGAGTTGGCAATGCGAGTTAATGGGATTAACTCCTGACACATGCAAAGTGACAGGTGCAAAGTGATATTGGTTGCAAAGTGTCATGTCAGGACGTATGCCCCACTGTAGTATAACTCCTTAATTAATACTCAAATATTCATCATACTTCGCAGGTATGTGAACATTTTTAAATCATGTCATGTTGTTTTATTTATCTTAAAGACAGAGATTGTGAAGGCTTGGTTGTGGAAGATAAGAATTCTCCCTGAGATAACATATTATAGGTAAATGTTAAGAGCCTTTCCTTTGTTCCTACTTTTTATGTTTATTTGATTTTGGAAAGACTACAAAGTGTTGTGTTATTTTGGAGGGAAAACATGAGGTCCAGTGTGCATTTCTTTGGCAATACAACTAGCTTAGAGTGTTAAGCCCTGGTATTTTTATACAATGACTTGATAGGAGTAGAGGTAGATAAAATGGTAGACAATTTGAATAACATTGTAAATAAAGAGCACACCCTGGAGATTATGTCAAGTGGCCTTCTTAAAGTGGTCACTTTTCCCTATGCCATAACAAAGCCTGAGCTGATTTAGAAATTTGTTAACTAGTATGACGTGAAGTTGAAAATTATATGGAAAAATGATGGTCAGAGCCTGTTGTCTATCACTAGGGAAAACATCATGTCAATTTTTAAGCTACCTAATGAGGCTTTCTCCAATTTTAGTCAAACCCAATCTTATGCCCAGTTTCAAGAACAATTTGAAAAAAACCATAGTAATATTGCTAGGAAATGGACATAAAATTTTTATAAAGGAGGTTATAGGCTACTGAAGGTACTAACAAAGGACCACATGAAGCCACATATCTATGACCTATTAGTCCTACTTCATAGAGAAAAGTGCTCAGCTCAAGAAATCCTCTTTGAAGATTGGATGTATCATTATATTGATATCAGTTTAGATGGAAGGCAATATCTAGATTGGGCTGAGTTAATTGCTAGCTCAATGATAGATCAACTCAAGAAAACAAAAATGATTAAGAGGGAATTTTATATGTCTTCATATCTGATATATTATTGAGCATGTACCTAAGAGCTTGTTGGGATTCCTTGAGAACCATGGGACGAAGACATAAATGTTCAGGAGTATTGCCCCTTTTGAGAAGAGACAGAGTTATGGAGAATTATCACAGGGTTCATGATGTTTTTTTGGGGAAATTATGCTATGATTTGGCCAGAACTCCAGAGGAGAGGATCTCTTCAGGCGTAGAGAAATTGGTTCAAAGGTATGGAAATTTATTCATTCAACTCTTGAGGTTCACGTACATAAGAATAGGAGGGTTTGATGAGGAACCCCTCAAGTTACCAAGATATGCCTTTGATTATTTTATTCTAGCATAAATCTGTAGACAATTATTCATAGTGATTAAAAACACCCTTCCTAAAGAAAAATGGGACTCTATGTTCCCTGTCAAACTTGGGGCTCTGACATGTAAAGGCATGATTGATGCTTCAATGGTTGGAAGTGATCTATTGAGTTTTAATATGTAGTTTTACAAAGAAAGGAAAGGCCTCGACAACAAGGGTTTTCCAAAACAAATCCCGGGTTTGGAAAATCAAAGAGAGGTGGTTCCTCACATTGAGGATTCATGGGAAGATCATGGAAATGAGGAGATAGAAAAGAGAGATCATTAAAGACTACTAATCCCCTAAATAAAAGCTTTACAATTGAAACTTAATTCTAAAGGTCTGGATGAGGATGACTTTGATATTGTTGAACCTAATTATGAAGGTTCAAATAAAATAATTCATGAAATTGACTGGACTAGGGAAGAAGAAGATGACATAAAGATGAGGGCAAGGTCCATACTCAAATGCATAGATAATTGGCTGAAGAAGAAGAGGCGGGAAATAGTTAAAGCAACACAGCAAAAAATGATTAATAAAATTCCTACCTCGGTTCAGTTATCACCTAATCCTTGTAATGATTTTGTTTTGATCAATGATGCAGGTGAAGTTTCTCCATCCAAAAAAAAGAGCATTTCAAGTGAACCTTCAACCAAATCACATCTTCATCATCCCACTTCACCTCAGACAAGGTCAAGGACTAGGTCTCAGACTTGAACTCAAATGGCTGCTCAGGATTCGAGCTTCATGGATAGAGAAATGAATAAGGAGGATATACCTTTGACACTAGAAGAGTAGAGAAAAGAAAAATAACATGTCACCCCTAATCGATCGACTGATAACTGGTTAACTCCTAGTTCTATTCCCCCTTGGCTATCCAATTCTGTGAGCTGAAAGTGTAGCTTGAAGCTGATTTCCCTCCCCATGAAAGATATAGTTTCTAAGTATGTAGCACGCACCCCTAAAGCTAAAAGAGTGAAAAATAATGCCAGGCTAAGCATGGATCCCACTACAGGAAAGGTAACTATGGAGATTGTGACATATAAACAAAGAGAAGGTACCCAAGAGCTAGAAGCCGAGGATTTTGAGGTCACTAAAATGGAACTAGTAGTTCTCAACTGTGATACCAGAGATGAATTATTTAAATTCTCGACTGATCATATGCTTAGACAATATTGGAAAGATGGCTGGGAAAAGAGGGATATTAAACAACTAATTATCACAATGGTTGAATTCCTTAACTCTTTGAGCAATTTAGGAGAAGTACCTTTGGTTCAGGCTCCTCAATCCTTTGATCCCAATTCTACAAACAACAAGAAATTGCTGAAACAAATGCAACAAGGAAGAGCCCTAACTAAAGCAATGAGTAACTGAATTGACGGTATTGTAAAATAAGGAAACAAATTCATTCTAGAATTTATTGTCATCTACACAGAAGGTGAGACACTGCTTGGTGAGATCTAAACGCTAATTCTAGGATGGGAATTAGATGAAGCCAAGTGTACAACTATCATGTCTCAGGTACAAGAAGTTTTAAAATATGTTGTAAAATTTTTTCTATCAGAGAACCCAATGAATTCAATGGACCCCTGCATGCT
The DNA here is from genome assembly GCA_027943335.1 of Chamaecyparis obtusa. NCBI lineage: Eukaryota > Viridiplantae > Streptophyta > Pinopsida > Cupressales > Cupressaceae > Chamaecyparis > Chamaecyparis obtusa. The sequence goes on from BSBK01004867.1 coordinate 504,685, forward strand.
ATTCATGCTGAAGAAAAACATGGAATGGAAAGGAACCTTATTCAAATATGCAATCCAAATTTTTCAATCAATAGAGAAGGAAATAAAAGAAATGCATGAAGACACATTGAAATACATCAAAGTGGTAAACCCTTCCGGTATTCTCCAGTTTGTAGAAGGAAACCTGGATCTGGATGCCATGATTAAAAGCTTGAAAACTGCTATGAATGTTATTAAAGAAAACAAAAACCCCATAGACCATGACTTCACTAGAATAGAAAATGTGGAAGCGCTGCTATACCTGAATAGAGGGAAATTTCATAAACTAGTGGAGAAAATTAAGGGACTCAAACAGGAGAATGATGTCTACCGAGAAAAACTATTAGGGCTGAAGAGCTTGCATTCTCACCCAATGCAAGAGTTTGTGAGCACCTTGTGGATGTGGAAATTGGTTAAGGATGCCACGTGGGATGATGAGCCACCAGAGGAGGTAGAATAGATTTCTATTTGTTTAAATTACTTTGATAAGATGACAACTTTCCTAAAACTATTACTTTACTGTGTTAACTGGTTATAAATAGTTCTTGTTAACACTAGAAAGAAATATCAATTGGAATATCTATTTGGCTTTAGACTTTAGAGTACTTATATACATTAATGTGAAGTTCTAGTTTGAAACTTTGAGTTTAAACATGAGATGCATTGATTCCTTTGTGAGTTAATATTTTATTTACTCTGCATTATTTTCTATTTTTCTAGTGATCATAAATATTTCCATAGTGGTTCGTGTTATCTTTAAAATAGAAATTTAAATCTCTTAAAGTTGAAAGAACTGTGTTTTCTTTAAACGTTTCTTGATCTTATGTATTATCTTTGAAAATCACCTCTATACCAAAGAGTATATGAGAGATCCTTAATTACTTTATGGTAAAAGTACACATGTGTGTAGTTTAATCATAATTTTATTGAATATTTTGAGAGGGAGCTGTACCTCATCAAATTTAGAGGGGAAGGATTATTATACATTTACCTAACTATTATGAACTGTTTATCTTTAAGAGAAGGTAATAGAGTTAAATTGTATTTCATTTAGTGTATAGACAAATCTGTTCACGAATACGAAGGTATGGTAATAACATGCAAGGGATAGGTGAAGGATAGACAAATGATTAAATAAAATTTCTATAAAATTGTATCATTTTTTAATGTATAATTATATTAATGTTTTGTCAAAATAAACACAACTAAATTATTCTTTTAGAAAGGAGAGGTACAAAATAATCCATATAAAATTAGAGAATATAATTTAAATGGCACAATGCTAGACTAAGAACATCCATCAACCAAGAAGAAGAGCTTAGCCTACTGGGGGAGAAACTACACCACCTTGTCATCCATAATTAACCTATCCAATATCTCAATATAATATGGCCTCAAGAAGCCCCAATCATCCACATCCCACCCTTCCAGGTTCTTGGAAGCCCATTTTATGAAACAATTAGCCACTCTATTCCATTCTTTTAGAATATGAAAAAAACAAATATGATCTAGCATATTTCACATATACAAGATCTATTTTCCACCCCAGCTAATTCTGAATTATCCTCTTCCAGGTGTTGGGCATTCAACATATCAATAAATATTTAAAAATATGACTCACAAACACTATTCTTCCAACCAAGAGAGAATCCATTTTCAAGTACAACAAGAAGAATAGATATAGCCTCCTTTAGGTTATTTGAGTGACAAACTTTATAGGTAGAGGAAAGCAACACAACATTTTTATTGCTATCCTTGCCAATACCACATATTCCTGCATGACCAAGATTCCCTTGGGAAGACCCATCAATATTAACTTTTAAAATTCCCTCAGAGGAAGAAGCCACCTCCTATATCTACAAATCTTCTATTTGACTAGTCTCAATCTCCTTCTATCATAGGAGAAAAATTCATTATTTTCTAGATTCAAGTTCTACATTATAAATATATCTTCATGATCCCAATCTCAATTTTTGAAGAATGGTTTCTTGAAGGCTATAAACATTTTTTCTCCACACAAGCACACTTATCATTTCTGAATCTTGAAAGATCCTTCTATTCCTTTCAAAACATAAATTCCAATTTAATGAAAGTTGAACCAAGAAGCCAAAAACCTTTCTAAAATGAGGACTAAGTTGGAGGATGACTGAAGCTATTCCAAAAATATACTAAAGAGGTGGCATGGATACAAGCATGATTCCACGCTCTCCACTATAGGTGTAGAATATCTCTAGCATAAGAACACTTAAATAATATATGGGAAACAAATTCTTCATTATTATCACAAAGGACACACCTAGATAGGTGCTAAAAGCCTCTCTTCCATAAATTCTCCTAGGTGAGGCATTTACTCTAGACAACCAGCTAAAGAAGAAAGTTGAATTTAGCCTAGGAGACAAAATTCCAAACCCATTTACACCAAGGTACACCTCTTCATACATATAACTTATTTTCCAACTCCTGGTAACCACAGGAAACAATAAATCTACCCATCAGATTAGTATTGGAGTTTATGAGAAAATCAACCCACAACTCCCAAGAATTACCTGCATGCAAACACCTGTCACAGAAAGAGAGAAGAAAAATATATGGAGGCCTGAATGAAAGTATCCATGAAAGAGGAGACATTCTTGATGTGCAAAAACAAAATTGAAATACAATGAAATTGATTTTGTTATGAATACAAGAGAGATCAATCCTTATAAAAGGAGATCAAAACCCTAAAAGGAAACCTAGGTTACATAATAATAATTAATTATTATATGCATAAAGTATAGCTTAAGTAAAGAAAGATATAATAAGTGACTTAATAATTAAATCAATATAATTTAATTAATAAGAAAAACAACTTGTTACTCTAACACCACCCTTAAGATAAACTTAGGGAGTAGCTAAAAACCTAGAAACAAAAACTGAAAGAAAATGGGTCCCGGTAACAAAGGCTCGATGAGGTACCCAAGTACAAAAGAGAGTCTCTATAAACTGGATAAATATAGAAAACCAAATGGGAAAAAATCTACTCCAAAAAGAGATGAAGACTAGTTGAAGGACTAAAGAAGCCTCCAAAACTAGGGAATGTTCCAGAAAATAGGAACAAAGAATGAACATGCAGAGCACCAATGAAGAAAGAAGTTGCAAAATATAACAAGTAACTTCTGATCTGAAGAGCCTCCACTAAAGTAGAACATGACCAGGTAGAGAAGACTGTAATCTGTATGAGATCCCTCAAATGATACTACCTGAATCAGGAGGCAAAGAAAGGAAAACAATTGAACTCAAAGATATAGATGGCATAAAACATCAAAGCCTAAAGAGATGATTAATCAAAGATAGAAGATTTCCTCCAAAAAATAGCAATGAAAGAGTGTCCATATGGTAAATGATCCATCTCACTGAAATGCATAGGTACCCAACTAGTACATCCTCTTAATACATAGGAACAAATAATCAATAAATAGCTCCCTCAATTGAACAAATGAAGCATAATAATCAACAATAGAAACCCTCCATAATGCTGACAAGGGAGAGGTGATAGGTACACTAAAAATATTATCCAATAAGAAATACATCATGAAGAACCAGGAACATTGAAGTTGTAGAGAAATTTAAAATATATATAAAGGCTACATCATGAGGCCAATGTCATGGAAGGAATACTTACTTGAAAAAGGTAGATGGAAAACAAAGGAAAACATCAAACACCCCCATGGAACTTTATAATGGAGTGCTAGTACAAAAGGCACAAAGATGTGCAAGATCCCAAGCATGCAATAGAATGACACTTTATTTCAGTGTGTTTTCATAAAATAATGCTTTAAAAAGATGTCTACAATGTTCAAAGAAGACATAAGGCTGTAAAAACATGAATAACAACCTAAGATTAGCCATCACATACAAGGAAGAGATCTCAGGACTTGAAACATCCAAGATATCCACCAGAGTGTATAAATGCAAAAAACTAAATAAAATATACCTGGATCAGAATCTGGAAAAAATACTCATAGCACTAGAAATCTCACAGAATAATCTTTCCAATGATATCTTGTTTTCCAAAAAAGAAGACCGAATGTGTAAGATATGGCTCCTAAAGTGCAAAGAAGAACTTCTAGATTTGACAGAAAAAACACCATCAAAGAAGAAAAATCATAAATTCAAACCTCCAGATCTGGATAGAGCTCAAAAAAATATTTTTGGCAATATCTCGTTTGCCTATTTTTGACACCATATGCTCAAGATATGAGAAAAAAACCAACAGTTAATCCAGAAGGGCCCAAAAGGGGTGCATGCAAGGCTGTTGATATAGTGTTGATGTCAACACTCCACAGGTTTAAGTTTGATGATCATATGACCATCACAAAAAAAAACAATCAAGCCTAGGGGCTCAATTATTTTTGCCCCTGGTCATGTGGTGACTAGGGGGTTGGTGGAAGAGGGCTAGAGTCTAGCCCCTGGTCACCCACATGACCATGGTGGGGGCGGCAGGGCCACTGGCGCTAATAGTTGGTAGTGATCATGGTGGTAATCGTGGCAAGGGTGGTGGGGCTGCTGGCACTGATATGAGATGGTGACCATGATAATAATTATGGCAAAGACTATGACTGTTCCACTATGCGTGATTTTGGCGGTTCCACTGGCGGTCCCCCTAGTCCAAAAAAAATATTTTTCCCTGCCTCAGATTGCATGCTTAGGGCTATATGGCCTTGAGGCAAAAAAAATAAAATTCCTTAGAGGTCAACTTTGGCCAAAATGGATATCCTTTATATGGAAATAGGGGTTTTTGGGCACTCTGATCTCAACAATGAGGTTCGTTTGAGCCCAAAGTGACAAGATACAAAAGTACCCCCAGATCCAACATAAAAACTTTTGAAAAAACACAGATCTAATGAACAAGGCCAAATCTATCATGAAGAGAACAAGGGCCCAAAGATATGAAGCTCTAATAAGATATTGGATTTGATGAGAAAATCAACCCACAACTCCCAAGAATCACCTACATGCAAACACATGTAACATAAAGAGAGAAGCAAAAGCTATGGAGGCCTGAATGCAAGGATCCATGAAAGAGGAGATATTATTGATGTGCAAAAACAAAATTTCAATACAATGAAATTCAATGTGTTATGAATACAAGAGATATCAATCCTTATAAAAGGAGATCAAAACCTGAAAAGGAAACCTAGGTTGCATAACAATAATTAATAAAAGAATTAATTATTATATGCCTAAATTTTGACTCAAGTAAAGAAAGAGATAATAAGTGACTTAATAATTAAATCAATATGATTTTATTAATAACAAAAATAACTTATTAATCTATCAATTAGGACCCCATTCCATAACATCTATTTCTTGAAGAGAGCTACAAAATCTTCTAGCCAAAATCCCAAGTAGCTCCTCAGGATTCTCTTTAGTTCCCCCTCATGGCCATTCCTAAGGATCTTTCCAAAAATTCACCTACACGTGTCCCTTGAAAATAATAGTTTTAAAATATGTCACCTAGCACGATCTAGCTATAAAAAAATTGTCACAAAGAGGTTAAAGGTGAGGGAACTAAGAAATAACTGAGAGGTGACCATCCCAAGAATCATGCCATAAATGTGCCTCAAATATCCTATTACACATCCAAAAAAGTGCCTCTTTGATGAGCTTTGCCCTTTTTTTGAGAGTTTCCCAAATCATGGATCCCTTCCCATCAAATTACAACAAGGTACATTCACACTATCCACACCCTAGAGGTACTTATGAGTAATTATTCTAACCCAATCAAGACAATTACACCATATCCAATACAATTTAGTTAATAAGGCTTGATCAATTAAACCTCCCGGTCAAAGACCCAAACCCCCCTCATTCTTTGGTCTATAGACAGAATCCCATTTAATTAGGTTCAATTGAAGAGAGGAAATTACCGGACCAAAGAAATTGACATGAAAGAGCATCAAATTCTTTCACAAAACTTGAAGGAGTGACTTGTACAAAAAATCTATAATTAGGAAGAGCCCGAACCATTAATTTCACCAAGGTTACTCTTCTAATTGATGAAAACCATCTACAGGTCCACTGGCTAACCCTCTTACAAACATTATCCAAAATTTCTTGCCAAAACTTCTTGCACTAGGAATCGATGCCAATCAGAATCTGAAGGTAGACTAGAGGAAGGGATTTAATAGGAAATATGAGAATCCAACAATAATATTTTTGAATAATCATCCCAAGAAGTATCAAAGAAATAAATAGTAGACTTATCCTCATTAATCTTTTATAGAGGCAACTAAATATGTATCCAATGTTCTCTATTCAATGAATTCACTAATTATAGGTCTTCACATAAAAGAAATATCATCAAAAAGTTGTAAGTGAAAGTTGGGAGGCAAATTCTCACCCTAGCTTCATACTTGAATTGAGCCTTTTCTAACCTTGAACTTAAGGAATCTACCAAGACCTTCAACCATGATGATAAAAATAAGGGGATAAAGGGTCTCCCTACCAAAGACCTCTAGAAGAATTGAAGAGCTCAGAAGGTTCTCCATTAACCAAGACTGATTAAGAAATAGAGGAAACACAAATCATAGCCTATTTTACCCATCTTCCACTAAATCAAAAAGATTGAAGAACATTCTATAAAAAACCTCATTTAACTCTGTCGTAAGCATTTTCAATGTTAAGTTTGATAAACACAACTTTCTCCTTAGAAGTTCCCATAGGATGAATAGCCTATGTAGAAAACATAATACCATCAAGAATTTATCTATCGACAACAAAAACCCCTTTCTCATTAGAAATAATAGTCTTGAGACATAGCTTGAGCATCTCTGTAATCAGTTTAGTAATTGGTGTAGGAGCACCCATGAGTCAAGAAGACTCATTGATATTTCTATGTTTTTTATTGGGATCCAATTTGTAATAAGGTCCTAAGGACCATTAAGGGAACATTTTTCAATGTTTTGGAATTATTTTTGTAAGGTTTAAAGGCCATATTGATATTGTATTGTCATAGACGACCTGACTGGTCAAAGTAGGTCAAACAACCCAATTATGTGGGAATTGGGTGGAAATGATATTTCCATAATTTTATGCCATATTTGGTATGGTAGTAATGTGGTAGGATGAAAATAAGTCATTTGATGTTCAAAGGGAAAAAAAGTGCAAAAAATTCAAATGTTGTAAAGAAAACTCTAGACAAATTGTAATCCCCATGGCTAATTGGTTTGAAAACTAGTTGGGATTAGTTGGGGGAGTTGAATCATGTTTGTATATGCCTCTTTGGTATGATGCATCACTCTTGAATAATATTTGATTGCCAATAATAAAAGACTTCTCTATTTTCCACATTTTGTTTTACTACCTTGATATGGTATGGGCCTATATAGATAGATTGGGAACTCTAATGCATATGTCTAGATAGAGCTATGAATTAGCTTTAATTTTCACTTGGTCTTGTGAAGATCTATTTAGTTTAGATAAAGTTATTGGTGTTTTTGTTCAGACTAGTTTGAAACCCTAACAAACCTAGGATTTTGACTTGATGGTGATAAAGAACTGACTTCCCACCGTCCAAAAATTCTAATCTTTGAGGGAGTTTTAGGACCACTAATTTATTTTAATATTACAAAAGGTTTGGAGGGGTCCTAAGTAGTGGCTTGAAATAACAGTCAGTTTTAGGTCTTGCATCCTAATGTGGTAGACCTTGGAAGTTTAGGAGATGAATCCAAATTGAGTTACGAAGTTGAATTTAATGGGTTTAGGCATTGAAAAAGGATGGAATTGGTATGTTAGAGGAAATAAATAACTACTCAAAGTGTTTATTGTGTTGGGTATACCTTCTAATTGGTAGCTACTTTGTATTGGGATACCTAATTAACCTCTTAGGTCTGTGTGATTAGAATTGTTGACCCTTCCTATCCAAAAGAACCCATATTTATTTTGAGGTATGTTTCGAAGGTCCCAAAAGGGTATCTAAAAAGGTTTTTTTTTAGCCTTTGGTTAAAGGTGCGGGAGTTAGAGATAAAATATGCACTGGCTAGGGATATAAGGAGTTAGGCCCGAAAGTAAAGAAATTACTATAAGGGAAGTTTTTGGGTTTTGTTTTGTGGTTTATTTATGGTTATTTTGGTCCCCTGGGGAGGAACGACAGTTGTTTTTTTGTCTAACCGAACCCTATTGTGATAAGGTCTTGGGTGAGATTTTTTTTCAAGGGAGAAACTTGGTAGGTTGGTGAGTTGATCTTGAAATCAAGTGAGGATGAATTATAGGAGTATTTGAGTTTGTAAAACTCCATTGGGAAACATATTATGTCCCCTAAAATTCCCAAAACTTGTTGAAGTCAAGAAGGCCATGATGAAGCTTAAGGTCATATGTTGAAGGTGTAACTCATTAAATGCCCTTGTGTGAGTAGGGTTGGATGAATATTTTAGGTAGTTTGAATTGAGTGTTTCAATCTTTTAAATAAGTCTCTACATCATATTGGTATCAGAGCTAGATATATGATAAGAGAAAAGAGAAAGTTTCTAGAGAAGTTTTGGTATAGAAAAATGCTTCCTAAATGTGTACCTATTGAAGTTGCAAGGGAGTGAAAGGCTCTTAGAAATGAGGTGGCATAAATCAAATCCAAAGAAATAAAAAGGGAAATGGGTGTAGATGTGAACAACCTCGAGGATGATGAATAAGTGGGTGGAGAAGGAGACATACAAGAAATAGCTCAAGAAGAAGTCTTTCCACATAAGGAGAGAAGATTCATAAATGTTCGCAAAACTGCAAGGTGCGAGAATTTAGAGGTGAAGATGGATCTTCCTATGTTTGGAGGGAAGATGGATTTTGAAGAGGTTATTGAGTGGATAGATGCATTTAACAATTATTTTAAATATAAGGAGGTACTTGGAGATAAGAAGGTGAAGTTTGAAAAAACCAAGTTGAAGGGGGTTGCTTTGACTTAGTGGAATTACACTCAGCCAGAGAGAGTCAAGATAGATAGAAGCCCAATAAATTCCTAGGATATAATGGTGAAAAAAATAAAATCCCAATTCATGCTTGTAGACTATGAGGTGAAGATATATAGAAGGTTGCAGAATTTGAAACAAAGAGATCTTGATGTGGCTTCTTATACAGAGGAATTCCACAGGTTGAGCCTTAGATCATGACACTGTGACGATGAAATAGACAAGATTTCCAAATATCTAAAAGGTTTTAATTTTAACATATAGGATGAGATAAGCCTTGTAACACCTAAGAGATTGGATGATTTCTTTCAAGTTGCATTGAGGGTAGAGGAAAAGATGAGAAGGAGAAGTGAGAAGCATGGAAGAAGTAGAGGAGGAAGAATCTTTAGGAGTCCAGGTAGTTTTCAAGGAAGAAATTGGTCTCAAAGGAACCAAGGTGATTCTAGCCATAATGAGTAGAGTGGGGACTCGAATTCTACAGGAGGGTTTAGAGGAATGAGACCCAATGGAAGATGAAGATTTGGTCGACCAAGAAGAGGTACAAGTGTCTTCATAGGAAAATGTTACAATTGTAACCAAGTAGGACACATTGCAAGAAAGTTACCTAAGAAACAAGGCTCAAGCTCTCATGAAGGAGAGATGAGGAATAAATTGGTTCAAGAACAAGAAAAAAAAAGTGTCAGTTCCCCAATAAAATATGAAGACACAGAGTATGAAGAAATTCTGATGATGAGGAGAACATTGTTGAAGGTACCAAGTGTGCAAGAGCCACCTCAAAGGAAGTCATTGTTTACGACCACGTGCAAATCAAATGGAAAGGTATGTAAAGTTATTGTAGACTCTAGTTCAACATATGGCTTGGTTTTAGTAGAGATGGTAGACAAGTTAAAATTGAAAAGGTTACCCTATCCTAACCCTTACAAGGTGTCTTAGTTGAGTAAGGGGAAATGAGTGTTAGTCAATGAATAGTCATGGGTGGAATTTAAAATAGGGGAATATAAAGATAGGATCCTTTATGATATAATCTTCCTCGATTCATGTCACATACTATTGGGGAATCCATGGCAATATGATTTGTAGGCCCAACATGATGGGAAAAAAATACCTATTTCATAACAAAAAATGGTGAAACTTATAATATGGTCCCTTTACTAGATGATGGTATGGATAAACACATAGGCCCTAGTGTCATGTTAGTGGGTGAGAAGGATTCTTTCAAGAGCTTGAAGGGAGAGGGAAGTTAGTTTTTTTCCTTAGTCTTGAAGAAAAAATATGAGTTAGAGTAGTCAACTAGTAAGAAGAAAGAAATCCCCAAGGAAGTGCAGAACTTGTTGAAAAGGTATAAAGACACATTGGTTGAGGATATGCCTAACTTATTACCCCTTTCAGAGATATAATTCACTAAATTGATCTGATACTAGGAGCCACCCTTCCCAACAAGGAAATATAAAAATGACCCCTTCATAAAATGAGGAAATTGCAAGGTGAGTGCAAGAGTTGTTAGATAAAGGGATAGTGAGTAAGACTCTAAGTCCTTATGTAGTACCAACCTAGAACCCAAAAAGGATGGAAAATGGAGACTATGTATATAATCAAGGGGTATTAACTAGATAAATATAAGGTATAGGTTCCCAATGCCAAGAATAGATGACCTAATAGATTTCCTAGGTGCGGCATGTTACCTTTCTAAAATTGATCTCAAAAGTGGTTATCACCAAATAAGGATAAAAGAGGGGGATGAGTGGAAAATAACCTTTAAGACTAATGAAGGTCCATAGTAATGGTTAGTTATTCCCTTTGGGTTGTCTAATGCCCCAAGTACCTTTATGCACCTCATGAATGATGTATTGAATAATTTTATAGGTAAATTTTTTGTGGTTTATTTAAATGACATATTGGTGTTTACCAAGGAAAATGAGGAGCACTTGGAACACCTAGACATAATGTTGAAAATATTGCATGAAGAAAAGCTTATGATTAATTTAGAGAAAAGTGACTTTATGAAGGAAGAACTTGTATAACTTGGGTTTGTGATCTCAAAAGGTAGCTTGAAGATGGATCCATCCAAGGTTAAGGCCATCCTTCATTGGCCAACTCCAAGGTCAGTTGGTGATGTTAGGATTTTTCATGGATTGGCCACTTTATATATGAAATTCATTAAAAAATTTAGCAATATATGTGCACGTATGATAAATACCATTAAAGGGGGTAGAAAATGCAAGTTTTCATGGACTAATGCTACAGATAAAGGGTTTGAATATTTGAAATATAGAGTATCCCAACAACCTATATTAGTTATGTCTAGTTTTAACAAAGTATTCACTATTGAGTGTGATGCCAATAATCAAGCAATTGGGGAAGTTTTGGACCATGAAGGCAAACCAATGTCATTTTACAGTGAAAAATTCAATGAATCCAAGAGGAAGTATTCCTCGTTTAGCCTTGAATTGTATGAAATGGTGTAGGATTTAAAGAAATAGAGACACTATTTATTTCCTAGGGAATTCATTATTTATACTAAAAATCATGCCTTAAGCTTGTTGAATAGCTAGGGAAAGCTAATCCATAGACATATGAAGTGGGTGGAGAAGTTACAACCCTACACCTTCATTTTCAAACACAAGAAGGGCTAGGATAATAAAATAAAAGATGCTTTCAGAAGAAGAGAATTGGTGATGTAGGAAGTACAGTTGCAAAGTGTGGGAATTGATTCCCTCACAAATATGTATGGGGATGATGCAAATTTCAAGGAAATATATGAAATTTGTAGTAAGTTCTCTGATTCATGTCATAGCGATTACTTTGAATACATGTTGTAGAATGTCTTGTTGTTTAAGGGTATCCATCTTTTTGTTCCTAAATGTTAAATGAGCGATAATATAGTAAAACTGAATCGTAGTTGAAGTTTGGGGGGGGGGGGGGGGGGGATTTGGGATTAGAAAAGACCCTAGATCAATTCAAGTGGTTCTATTATTGGTCCAAGATGAAAGTTGATGTTAGGAGGTTTGTGGAAGGGTGTACTATTTTTTAGAAAGAAAAAGGGTCTACATCAAATACAAGATTATATCACCCTCTTCCAATTTATAGTAGGCCATGGGAGAGTGTCAATATGGACTTTGCGTTAGAATTTCCAAGGACTAAATGAGGTTTTGATAGTATTTTTGTAATTTTAAGTGCACTAATGATTCCTCACATATAGCATGATTTCTCTTTAAAGATGTTGTAAGGATTCATGGATTACCTATCAATATTGTATCTGATATAGACTCCATATTTGTGGGGCATTTTTGGAGAACCCTATGGATAAATTTAGGCACCAATATGTCATTTAGCTCTACATATGACCCCACAACTGATGGCCAAATAAAGGCTATCAATAGATGTTTGGGTAATCTTCTCAGATGTTTAACAAAGGAACATGGATAAGTATGGGATGTGATCATACCTTAGGCGGAGTATGCTTATAATGACTCCAGAAATAGGAGAACATGGAAAATTCCATTTGAGATTGTGGATGGTCTACGTCCTAGAGGAGTTCTTGAACTCAAAGAATTACAAGGTTTAGATATGAGAAGTGCACAAGCATAGGATTTTTCTACAGTAATCAGGGATGTACACCACTAGGTGAGTGAGACATTACAAAATAATGTAGAGAAATAAAAAGAGAGGGGAGATGTGAGAAGAAGCGATTTGCAGTTCAAAGTTGGAGATTTAGTCATGGAACACTTGATGAAAGAAAGACTTCCAAAGGGAAAATATACCAAGCAAATGATGAAGAAAATAGGGCCTTGCAAAATAGTTCACAAATTTGGCAATAATGCTTATGAGATAGAATTACCTCCTAGAATAGCTATCTCACCTATTTTTAATGAGTCTAACTTGTATCTATACAAAGACTCTGTGAATGTAGGATTTGATGTAGGTGAAGAAGCCAAGGAGACTAAAGATTGAGTCAAAGAAGTCCCACCAAGACAACCAGTAAAGTTGGAGTACATACTTGATAATAGAGAGGTGAAAATAAATAGAAGGAAGACAAATAAAGAGTATTTGGTCAAGTGACAAAATTTACTCGAAAAAGATGCAACATGGATGAAAGAGGATGATGTCAGGCAATATGGAGTTGCAGTCAAAGATCTGATCTCAAATGTGACTTGAGATTTTTTCTCACCTCAGGAGTATGGTGCAGGAGTACCCATGAGTCAAGAAGACTCTTTGATGTTTTTTATGTTTTGTATTGGGATCCAATTTGTAATAAGGTCCTAACAACCATTTAGGGAACATTTTTCAATATTTTGGAATCATTTATGTAAGGCCTAAAGGCCATATTACTATTGTATTGTATTGTGTTCCATTCATTCTCATGAGAGATGGGTTCATGTGAATCACTACTCATGAAATATGGGTCAATGAGTTTAACTCAAAAAACTACATAGTTAAATCCCGATAGCAATATCACAATTTGACTTGCTCTGGAAAATATCTCCTACTTATCAATTGAGGACCTGGCTGGTCAAAGTAGTTCAAATAACCCAATTGTATAAGAATTGGATTGAAATGGTCTTTTCCATGGTTTGAAGCCATATTTGGCATGGTATTAATGTGGTAGGAGGTAAATAAGTCATTTGATGCTCAAAGAGCAAAAAAGTGCAAAAAGTGCAAATGTCGTAAAGCAAACTCTTGAAAAATTATAATCCCAATGGCTAGTTGGTTTGAAAATTAGTTGAGATTAGTTGAGGGAGTTTAATATTGTCTCTATATGCCTCTTTGGATTGAGGCATCATTTTTTATGAAGATTTGATTGACAATAATAAAATAATGCTATGTTTTCCACATTTTAATGCAATATCTTGCTATGGTATGAACCTGTACAGACTGATTGGGAACTCTAATGCATATGTCTAGATAGAACTATTAATTATCTTTCATTTTCACTTAGTCTTGTGAAGATCCATTAAGTTTAGAGAAATTTATTGGTGTTTTTGTTCAGACTGGTTTGAAACCCTAACAAACCTAGGATTTTGACTTAATGATGATAAAGACCTGACTTCCCACCGTCCAAAAAATATAATCTCTGGGAGAATGTTAGGTGCATGAATGTATTCTAAGATTTAAAAGGTTTCTAAGTGGGCCCAAGTAGTGGCTAGAAATGATAGCTAGTTTTAGGTCTGACATCCCAATGTGACAAACCTAGGAAGTGTAGAAGATGAATGCAAATTAAGTTGTGGAGTTGAATTTAAGGGGTTTAAGCACTGTAAAAGGATGGGGTTGGTATTTTAGAGGCAATAAATAACTTCTCTAGTTATTGATTGCATTGGGTATACCTTATAATTGGTAGTTTCTTTTTATTGGGAGACCTAATTGGCCTTTTAGGTCTGTGTGAGAAATTATTTTTTACCCTTCTTGTCCAAAAGAACCCATATTTATTTTGAGGTATGTTTTGAAGCTCCTAAAAGGGTATCTAAAAAGGTGGTTTTTTGGGGCTATTGGTTAAATTTTTGGGAGTTAGAGCCAAAATACCTTTAAGATAGGGCTATAAGGAATTGGGCCTATTAGTAAAGCAAGTACTATAAGGGAAGTTGTTGGGTTTGTTTTAGTGGTTGATTTGAGGTTGTTTTGGTCCCCTAGGGAGAAAAGAAACTTGTGTTTGTGTCTACACAAACCCTATGGTGTTGATGTGCCTAAACCCTATTGTGACAAGGTATTGGGTGAGAGTTGTCTTGAAGGACAAACTTGGTAGGTTGGTGAGTTGATCTTGCAATTAGGTGAGGATGAATTATAGGAGTCTTTGAGTCTATAAAACTTCATTGGAAATTTTTTTATATCCCCTAATATTCCTAAATCCTATTGAAGTCAAGAAGGCCATGATGAAGCTTAAGGCCTTGTGTTAAATATGTAAGTCATTAAATGCCCTTGTGTGAGTAGGGTTGGATGAATATTGGGGGTAGTTTGAATTGATTGTTTCCTCCTTGCCAATAAGCCTCTACATCAATGATAATCTTGTAAACCACATTACAAAGGGCAATTGGTCTAAACAGATCAAGCCTATTCGCATTATCTTTCTTAGGAATAAGGACCAAAAGATTGGAATTCATAGATTTTAACATCTATTTGTTGTTATGTGATTCTTGAACCACCTCTAGAAGGTCCCATTTGATAATCTCCCAAAATTATTGGTAAAATTCTATTGAAAAACCATAAGTGCTTGGGCCTTTCCTTTTTTCAGGTGGAAGATAATATTCTCTAGTCTTTGTAGCAAGATAGGGCGAATAAGAGCCTCATTCATTTCTCCATAAACAAGAGGAGGGATGCATTCCATCATATAAATTTCTTTATCCCTAGAAAGAAAAGAATTTTCCTTAGATAAAGCACAAAAATAATGGTGTGCTTCCTACAAGACGTATCTCATTGAGGAAATCTCATCTCCCTCTAAAGACACTAAGGAAGTAATGATATTGTCATTTCCTCTTTCCTTAATAGACTTATGAAAAAAATAAGTGTTCTTATCTCCTTCTTGGAGCTCATTAATTCTATAATTTTTCTTTCAAAATATCTCTCCCTAAATCTCCCATTCCTCCAAATCCTTCACAGCTATAGCTTCCTTTTGACTAAATTCCAAAGTAATCCCCTAATCCCATATCAAGTGACTAATAGAATCCAATCGAGTTTGGGCAGCCTATTTGCTAAAGTATAGAATCTGAAAATATTGTTTGTTCCATATTTTGAGTTTATAATTCACAAATTAAAATCTTTAAAAATATGAATGCATATCTGTACCATGAGAAGGTTGTCCTCCAAACTAAAAATTAGTGACCAAGTCCTAAAGAGAGGGATCCAACAACCACATAAGTTGAAACTTAAGAGAAGGCTTTTTAGAAGCCCTAGAAGAAACCATAGATATTTTAATTTGTTTGTGATCAAATGTAATGTCCCTAGTCCGATCCTTATGAGATTTGGGTTGATTTACTTAAACTTCTTTCTATTAATTCTATACATGGGATCAACTAGATGTGGCAATTACAATGTCAAGTCTTTTAATGTTCTCTGAGGATTAGATTTGTCCACAATACTAGTATAATGATGGTGATTACTATCTTCAATCAATTTTGATTGTATAAACCTTAATTGATGAGTTTGATAGGTATAACCATAAGATAGAATTGAAATGTACCTTAGTTGATTCTGATATGATGCTTAAGGATTAGGGAATGATTATATTGTTATTCCTAATTGGGATCTCCAATTTCATGTAATCTAACTTCCCAACCCAGGGGTGAATCATCCCCACCTAAATCCTATCTCCTCTGCAATACAACTCTTTTAAATAGCCAATTTCTTAATATCTTGGCAAACAATAGTTCAATAGCTTCTAGCCAAAGGAAAATGTACAAATGTATCAATACTATTTGTGATCAGCTGACTTTGTCCATCTCTTGACTTGGTAGTTTTCTTAATCCATAGAATACATTGAGCATGAGGGACACATATAGTCGGTATTTTATCAAACAATTTATATATTGCCCCGCTCTCAACTATTCTCTAGCAATGATATTTAGCTTTATCATGTGATTTGAATGTGTGAAGACCACTCAAGGTAAAGACCCAACTATCTTATTAGCACCATTTAATCTGATCATTGTTAAGGTGTGTTGAATATTGAATTTGATCAGTCCCACTATGTTTATAATCCCTTGAACCTTTCCTATGACCAAAATACGTATATTTTCTACTTTGTATGTTACATGCTCCTATTCCAATCGAAGAGGATCACCTCACAAAGTTTGACTTGAGGATTCCAGTAAAAGATTAAATATATTTTGATGAGCTTAAAGGATAGCGAACTCACTTAACTATTCTCAATAAACTTACTAACGTACAGACATGTTATATACAATTCTTCTATATTCAATTTCTTAAGTTTGGTTTTCTCCTCTAATGGAAAATATGTTTGATTGGTGTATATCTTTGCTAACAATCATTTTCCTACAATATTTGATCATATTTTTCATGTAATTCTGAACTTACAACTAGAATGGTGATAAACTTCCAATAATCACAACATAATATCGATCAGTCACCCTATTGTTGTATCTAAAAATGCTAAGATTCTCAGAGCTTTCTTGGTCTTCGATTTTTCTCCCTTCGTGATGCTCAATGTGAAGAAATTAGATGTGAAGTGAATTGAAGAGGAAAGGAGAAATTGACAAGAATCTTGTATGGGCTCGGAGGAGATTTCAGCATATCTCTGAGTTCAAACAGTGATTTCTTCCATCAGTAATTAATATATAAGATTGGACATATTTAATAGGGTGTAATGTTCCCTTTTGGGGTACCTTATATTGTGTCGGGTTGTTAGCCATTTTAGCTTGGTCCGAAGGAGTAATCATGACATGGCAATGCTCTAGGAGATAATTAACCTAGGTGGTTTCAGTTTCAGGCCAATCGGAGTAGTATCCGTAGGTTTTCAGAGTACTTACTATTTATACTAAGTCAGCAGGGTTCATAATTCTCGGCTTTTCAGTAGTGGACTTGGAGCATCTCATTGAGAGCTTTCCAATGAGCTATCACACATCGGCATCTGAGCTTGTTTGAGCCCCCATTTTAATGCTAGAAGATTTCCTCACTTGTTTATTATTTTACTTTATAACTCAACGGTCATTTTATTTAAAAGTGACTTAAAGTGAAATTATAAAGAGACAAAATGGGCATATGAAGACTCACAATGGGGAAATTGAAGAGTCATAGCTGTAGCCATAAGAGGAGGTTTTGGAGTCTCATTCAGCATGTTTCAGTTTATGGATTTTTATCTCTCCTTGAGAATTTGAGAAGCTTCAGCTATCGAATCATAAATCAAGGATGGAAACCTTTAGCATTTCTTGGTGGATTGGATGGAAACCCGATTCATCCTGGTGCAGATTCACTTCAAAGTTCGTCATTGTTTTACCAGGTTCTTATCATCCATTCTTACTGTTCTTTGTTGTATTTCAGATTGGATTGGATATTGTAATGTTGGTTGTTGTATTACTAATGTATAATACACAACCATATTTCTAAGTTATTTCATGAGAATGTACTTGCTGGTTATATAAATAAATCTACTGGTTATTGTTATCGGTTCAATGGTTATTTGCATGTTCTATTGGTTTTTGAATCTGCATGTGATTTATTGGTGAAAATTAGTAAATGGCCGGTTAGGGTCATTTCAGTGGTCTCAATGCCAAGAATTCTGTCAGCTGTGAGGTTTTGGGGATATTTTATGAATATTATTTGTACTACAGTTTTTTAGTAGTGTTTGAAGCTTTTCTTCAGAAACAAATCATACAAATTTTCATAGTGAGCGCCATTGATCTAGGCCGTCTAGAAATACATTCAAGGCAAATGAGTTAGACTAGAAGATTTCATTTATTACCTTTCTAGCAATTGTTTCTTTGGCAGCTGAGTCCATTGCATCCTTGGTGGACGTTTAATGTTTTAGAAATAAAATATTGTAGATATGGATCATTTCTGATAATAGGAAAATAAAGTTCATGTTGGATGATACGAGAATTATATCCAGAATATTCATAGCAACACTTAACTTTGCAACTTTATTGGTTGCCTGTAAATTCATACTGACAAGTTTAAACATTGTTGTGAATGGTTAATGAGAATACCTTAACCAAGAGACTGTGATCACACTACAGAAAGATCTATTGTATTTGCAGACAACCTCTCCCTGAAGTAACACACGATATATGAGCTATCTGGCTGGTGACGTGAGTACCTGCAAGAAGGCACGCGAATATTCATCATGGCTTCCGTAGTAGAAAAGAATGCAGAGTGGTTAAACCCGATACCGTGCTAGGGTGCCTGACTGATGTATATTAATACCACAGTGGAAAAGGTGGAATGTGCTTGCTGCATGCGTATAAGGAAGTCTGACTTTGTCGGCAACGTGCAAGTATCACAAGCCAATGTGGAAGTGACGCTGGGGAACTCAGGCCATTGAAGGAAAGACATTCCTGCAAGACAAGGAATATCGCAGGAGTATTTGATACCTGCTGTAGAAATTGGTAGAAGAAGAAGCCTTTATGTAAGTGCTCTCAACAATCTTGAAATGCTTGTGACGGAATTTGAGTAAGTTGTACTCGCAGTAGTGAGAGATAAGAACTAGGAGTTGACAGTCGCGTTTTGAGTTATGTCGAAGACCAAGCGCCAAGTGTTTTTAAAACTTTGTAGACCAGCGTGAAATATGATAGTATCCCACTGACATTCAACATTGCTCGGGCATGGTTCTGGGACATAGTCAATACCCTCACATGACTATTGGAGTAGAATCAAAGGTTAAATTCTTGTGTGGTAACTTTCGCACAGACCAGGCAATAGTTATCGCAAGATTCTCACACATACACGGTTTGTTGGATGTTCACGGAGAAGTTAGATTATATTGTGCGGATGGTAGAAGTATAACTGATAATTTTGGGTGTTGCAACATCCCTTATCACCATCAGGTTCGCACGAAACTCATACACGGGTGCTTCAGATAGTGCATGCATTGATCTGTCATCCTCTACGGTGCTCATGCTTACTAATGTGAATGTTCACACGAGATTCTGAAGCTTTGAATAATATTGTTGGATTGTGATTAATTATGTTAGCTTTTTTACCATCTACATTATTTGTGCCAGTTGCTGGAGTCTTTTATGTTATTTTGCAATACATTATGCTTTCTTGATTACTCCATAGAAAGACATAAACTTCAAACCAGAATAAACTTTATCTGCCAACAAAGGTGGGACCAAAACAAGTCCCAAGTAAACAGTGAATCTTTGGCTAGAGTCTTGGAAAAA
Organism: Chamaecyparis obtusa; assembly: GCA_027943335.1. Taxonomy (NCBI): domain Eukaryota; kingdom Viridiplantae; phylum Streptophyta; class Pinopsida; order Cupressales; family Cupressaceae; genus Chamaecyparis; species Chamaecyparis obtusa. The sequence continues at coordinate 524,465 of BSBK01004867.1, forward strand.
AGAAAGATTGTTATTTATCAGTGAGAACAAACATTGTTGCAACAAGAAAATTCATTGAGAACATCTTTAGCTTGAACAAAGTCATGGGCAGTTGAACAGTAGTTTTCTCAATGTCAATCCTAGATGAATGTTGGAGAGACTTTAGACCTAGTTTGACCATTCGGTTGAATAAACACTTTCTGTCATTGTTGGAATGAAAGATATCTACAACTGGGTGTTCTATTGTTGTCTTCAATAGTTTAAAAGAATCTAACTATAAACAAAGTACTTTATACTACATGCACGCAAATTGTTTGACAGATTTACTTAAATGGGAAAAATCTGAAGGGCAACTGAAAATTCGATCAGAACAAGCAAGGATTATTACCGTAGAATGGGAAGCTCAAAAAATCAGTAAAACACACTGAGGATTTATAGCCAGCAAAAATCAAAAAATTTATTGCAGAGGTAAAATTTTGTCAATAGATAGAATCAGAGTTATTATTGCCAGGGTAGCATTTCATAGTTTTTGAGTGATTCAGTCTTTGACACGAACTTGGGGGAAAACTTAATCATGGAATCTTTGGAAAGTCCAATTTTCTCTAAGGAGTTCAATGGCACATTTTATGGTGTGCAGTTCAAAGATATCCAAAAGGAAATGGAGATAGGCAATGAGTTATGTTGCCTTAGATGACAATTAGAGGAGCAGAAAATTACAAGCAGCATGCTTGCCAAACTAAATGAAATAAATTCATATCTATCCAGGATAGATCAAGTTGATTGTAGGATCTTTAATTGGGCCATGCATCCCACGATGGTTGCATTAGTGCAATGTAGATTTATGAGTCATCCACTATGAGATGTTAGGCTCACAGTCACCTCATGTCTCAGTGAGATCACTCAAATTACAACTCCTATCATTCCTTACACCGAACACATTTGGAGATAGGTGTTACAACTAATTGTAGACACCTTAGATGGGCTAAGGTTTGGTAGTGACTACTTTTGATAAGAAGGTAAAAATCCTGGAGTTAGTGGCAAGCGCTAGAGTTTCCAATCACATGTTGAATCTTGGTTATGATAAGGTGATTCAACAAGTATTTTAGTGTCTCCTAAATAATTACAAGGAGCGTCATTCAGAGGGGGTGAATAAATGCATAATGACTATCTTGTCCTCGATCTTAGATGAGGATTATGACATATGTAAACAATTGCGATCTGAATTGTTGGCAGCATGGAGAGGAGGAATACGGAACACATTCACGACACATGAACTCTCAGCTGAATTAATCAAGCTTCAGGCTGAAAGATTCATAAGATCATTGTCAAAAAATGAACAAGTCTTATTAGGTTTACAGGTTGCAAGATCTCCGGTGATAGGCCAGGACCTAGTGAGTACAGGGTAGAATTATTTCTTATGCCCGGAGGGCTCATCACAAGGGCATGTTTGCAAGATTGATCAAGGGGAAGATAGTTGTAAGCCTAGTGATAGAAACATCACAGTTGAGACTACCCAACTTTCAGAGCTTAGTGGTGAGTATCCAGAACTCTACTTGGTGACTTGATGGTAGAGTTTGATAACTCCATGGTTATAGGTCATGGTAACTAGTTGGAGACCTTCAACAATTCCAGTAATGAGGAATCATGTGACTTCTTTAGTAGCATTTCACTTTTTCATCACACTGATATGGATGACCCATTTGGCAGTACATCTTGGGATAACACTAATGAGAAGTGTGTCTCAAAGAGTTAGCTGAAAGTTAGTGATGACGCCATTATTGCAGCATTAGTTCACCATGAGAGCACTCACCAAATCATTAATGATCTATAAAGGAAAGCTCAGAGAGATCAAGGGAAAAACGGTGAGAGGATTGGATCCTTTACTACAAATTTTCAGGGAGTCAGGACAGCATTCGAGGATTGGAAATCAGAGTATTTGAGATTACTTACAAACTGTGACCACCTATTACAGGTTGCCAAGATTTATGGTGAGTAGTTGAGGAATAAGGAGGAAGAGATCGATAAGCTCAATAAGGAGCTTAGTGCTACTCAGGGCACGTTTGAGTATACTTGTATTGCTCTATAGGAGGCGAGAAATCATATTGTGGTCTCTAGACAGTTCAGGGAGCAGGATGACAGGGATAGGTCTAAATTCTATCAGGAGGTGATTTAGGAATTTGACAACATACAACAAACCTATGACATGGACAGTTGTCCAAGAAGATCTTTGGGTCATCGAGAGTTTCTTGATGAGTTAGATCACTTTCAAAAGATGGATAACTTCTTGTTTGAGATGGGTGTCAAGTGGACATTTGACAATCCCTCTTTGAGATAGATGAGTGAGATAATTCCTATTCTGAGGATGAGGATGAGGATTTTTGAAGGGTCTTGAACCCAGGTGTAGTTATCAGGGGTGAGCCTTGGTCACCAGGTTGGAGTAGTGGGATGAGCTCAGTTGATGAGAAATGTGGTTTGTCTACCCACAATCTAGGAGAGGTAGTTATGTTTGGTGGCATGATGAATGATGTGTCTCTTCTCACACTACCACTCGATGATGATGTTGATCAGATAGGACTCATTCAGTACGAGGTTATCAATTTTGGCATGCTGGTTATGTTGGTTGGTGTGAATTTTTCACAAAATGGTATACATTGTATGACTCTAGGTATTGAGAGACAGTCAAGGAGTCCTTATGTGAATTTGGGGTTTCCAGTAGAGTTGTTTAGTGCATCGCAGGTGGAAGCTTTATCCGACGGTTTTGATAGTTTACCTCTGCAGCGTAGTTTCTGGTTCAGACAATAGATCATAGGGGAAGCTTTATGGTAGATGGATAGTTCTGATATGTCACTCAGTATGGATAGTGAGCATCAAGATATTTCAGTTAGTTGGGGAGATGTATGGCTCTTTTTCTTGTGGGATCTAGGAGGGGCATACTCGCAGTTGGTTCTTATTTCTAGAGTCGATCAACAAGAGATTTGGTTTTCTCTAGCATATGATGGTAGAGGTGTGGGAGATCCCAATTGGAGTGAGGTTCTCAGTTGGGTTGAGACCTTACTTACAGATGACAACAACATATGGAAGATTAGCATGATTGATCTTGCAGTGAGTTGGGATTCGGGCATTGCTTTGGCTGCTATTTTGTTATGGAGTGAGTGGCTTCACAAATCAGAGCCTAATGAATGTGTCGGTTACACACGACAGGTCGATGGAGAAGCTTCCCTGATATTAGTTTTGGATCTAGGTATTTGATCTCAACATACTGATGTTGATTGCTTGAGGGCAAGCAATCTCTGGGAAGGCATGATTGTAATGTCCCCTTTTGAAGTACCTTATATTATGTTGGCTCATTAGCCATTTTACCTTGGTTTAGAGGGGTAATCATGGCGTGGCAGTGCTCCAGGAGAATTGGCCGAGGTGGTTTCAATTTTAGGCTAATCGAAGTAGTTTCTGTAGGTTTCTAGGGTACTTACTATTTATAGTAAGTCAGCAGGGTTCAAAATTCTCAGCTTTTCAGTAGTAGACTTGGAGCATCTGGTCGAGAGCTTTCTAGAAAGCTATCACACATCGACATCCGAGCTCGTTTCAGCCCCATTTTA